>JAQSVV010000537.1:0-12887 GCA_036375495.1 Agrotis segetum | reverse complement strand
AATAATGATAGTTTCCATATACAATTTTTTGATAAAAAAATTCGTTTGTGAAATATTAAGCTTTAAAGTGCTAAATTTTGCTCGATTCGAGTGTCCCCCCCCTCTACCAGCTAAACGGTTATGTTTGGGGGTGTGAAAAAATTCACAATAGTAGTATATATGTATAACGAAGTTTAAAAGAAAATTATCATGACTAAGTAGGCTTTACAACTTTACGAGTAATAGTCGACCAACTTATAAAATGTACTTGGATATCATATTGTCTTAAACAAAATGTATCGGAGACAACTGCAAATGTAAGTTTGTCAACTTTATTTTTACAGCTTTTATAGGTATGTTTTTGGGGATAGGTAGGTTTTTATCGTCAACTATTTTTAACTAAATTCAAAAAAAGGAGGAGGTTCTAAATTCGTTGTAATCTTTTTTCTTATGTATTTTCCCCGATTTCTCAAAGACGATAGATAGAATATACTTTATTGTACACCAAAATTGTTACACAACTATTATAAATAATACTAATTCTATGGTTACAATGGCGGTCTTATCGCTAATAGCGATATCTTCCAGACAACCTTTGGATGGACTGTACAAACTTAAATTAAAAAGGTGGAGGTAGCCACTGGCGCACTGTATTTCTAAATAATTCATTTACAAACATATGGATGTTAAATAAATAACAATACTTACTTAAATAATTCAATATTACATATCTAGTTCAATAAATAACAGATACATATACCTACATTTATATCTTAAATACATATTATATATTTTTAAATAATTAAATATATATATATATATATATATATATATATATATATATATATATAATGTGTTTACAATGTGTTCCTTAGTAATTAAGTGACAGAGACAACAGGTAGTACCTACAGTGATATAGAGATAAAGAAAATAAAAAAGTTTGAAAGGAAAGTTATAAATGTCAGAGTGAAAGAAAATGATTAACAACTAATCTTTTAAAGGTAACGAGTGACTGTGCTTGTCTTACCGAGACTGGCAATGCATTCCACAAACGTATCGCTTGGACCGTAAAAGACTGATCAAAATATTTGGTGGAATGAGCAGGCATTAAAAGTCTCAAATTCTCCGATGACCTTAAGTGTCTTAAATGTATGTCATGTAGGAACTTAAAACGTTCTTTGAGATAGAAAGGCGTTGTAGGATTAAAGAGGATATTGTACAATAATGATAAAATATGCGTATTCCGGCGAAGACGGATAGGCAGCCACTTGAGCTTAACGCGAAACTCTGAAACATGATCATACTTGCGCAAGCCAAATATGAATCTGATACAAAAATTTTGGAGTCTCTCAAGTTTATCTAGCTGCACTTCAGTGAGATCTGGGTAACTGGCATCAGCATAGTCGAGGATCGGGAGCAGAAGGGATTGTACGAGCGCAGTTTTAGTGGCAGTTGGTAAGAAATTACGCAACCTGCGTAAAGACCCCGCAGATGCAAACAATTTGCGACTCACTTCCTGCAATTGAGAAGCCCAGGCCAATTCTTTGTCAATGTGAATTCCTAGGTCTTTCACTGAATCGCTATAAGGAATTGTAGCTCCATCGAAAACTATCTGGGGTAGCGCTGTCCAGTTAATTCTTGATCGCAGCCTAGAGCTGCCGACAACAATGACCTGAGTCTTTGCAGGGTTAACCTTTAAACCATGAGCCGAACTCCATTCAGATATACGAGCTAAGTCTTTATTCACCACATTCACCGCCTCAAACAATACATCTACGGGAGCTTGGGAATAAATTTGCAAATCGTCAGCGTAAAGGTGGTAGGATGAAAGAAGTTCATTAGAGATAGAATTTATGAATATAGCGAAAAGAAGAGGAGATAGAACGCCCCCCTGCGGTACGCCGGCAGAAGTATTGCACCAAGAAGATGAGGCACCATCAATACAAATACGCTGTCGGCGGCCACACAGGTAACTACGAAACCAATCAATTGCCGTTGGAGATATGTTAAGAGAGCGAAGTATGCCAAGTAGGACATCAAAATCGACGGTGTTAAAAGCATTACTGAAATCCAATAAAGAAAGGACCGTCAAGTTCCCATTGTCCATACCCAATCGGATGTCATCCATAATGTTAACAAGCGCTGTGGTAGTACTATGCCCTGAACGAAACCCGGATTGATAGGGATTAAGGAGTCGGTTTTTACACAGGAAGGCACTAAGCTGATTATGGATAAGGCGTTCTAGGACTTTGGAAAGGAACGGTAAAATGGAGATAGGACGGAATTCAGAAAAGGAAACCGGATTACACTTCTTAGGGAGAGGAGTAATTTGGGCTTCTTTCCAAGACGATGGAAAAACACCACAGGATACGGAATAATTAAGGATATGGCAAATGATAGGAAGGATTTCGTTGAGGATAGGGAGTATCATCTTACGGCTTACACAGTCACTACCAACAGCGTTTGATGTAATTGAAAGTATACTCTTCTTAACATCACAAGCAGCAAATTGATTCAAGACAAAAGGAGAATAATCGGGAGTAGGAAGTGCTGAAAGATCATTAAGAGTTTTGGCTTTAACAGGACCATTGAAATTACAAGAGGTGGAAAAATGTTGATTTAGTGATTCAAGATCTATATCTTTAGGAATAGATTCTTGACGCGACTTTCCAACTCCCATTGATCTGAGAAATTTCCAGACTTTAGCTGGATCACCGTTTTCGACTGATTCATGAATATGGCGGCGTTGGGCATCCCTACACACCAAATTGCTGCGATTGCGGATAGCTACGTACTTTTCACGGGCTACGGAACTAGGTCTGCACTTGTACTTAGACTTTGCTGCCGCCTTCTTTTGTAATAAGGCTTTCAAGTCAGGTGTTAGCCACGGAGCTGGCAGATGCTTTATTTTTACTAGACGGACTGGTGCATGAACATCATAAAGCTCATTCAGGGTAGAATTGAAAATATTTACTTTTTCATCCATCGACTCAGCATCAACAAGATCAGACCAGTCAATGTTGCCGGCATCCTCACGAAGGTTATCTACGTTCATACCACCAAAACTGCGCTGTAGAATTGTTTTTGGTTTAGACTTGGGAGGGCGAATTTTATATGACAAGAAAATTAAATCATGGTATGAGAAAGCGTCAGCTGAACATTGCCCATGCTTAGCGACATGTTGTGTAGAAGAAACAAAAACAAGGTCAAGGAGCGAAGGAGTACAGTTAGGAAAATGGTGAGTTGCACTTAACGGAAGAAGAGTTAAATTACAGGAGTTGGAGATAGACTGGAGTGAGGAAGAGCGTGAATCATTTTTGAGGAGACAAGTATTGAAGTCCCCCATAATAATTGTGTGTTTGTAAGAAGGCACCAGGTTTACTAGGAGACCTTCAAATGATGAAAAGTATTCAATACGTAAAGAAGGACTGTAATATACACCAAGCAAAACCTTAGAATGGTGAAGATCAACTTCTAAGAAGAGATGCTCACCAGCATTCGACGGCGGTGGTTGTGCCGACATACTAATAATTGAAAAGGGAATATTTGCACGTAGATAGATGGCAACACCACCACCGCCGCAGCCAGTACGATCATTTCTTATAAGTTGAAATCCAGGTAAGGAGTAGGATGTGGATGGGAGGCAAGGTTTCAGCCAAGATTCGGAAACAAGGATTGCGTGTATGTTCTTACAGTCCAGATTCGCAAGCATATCATGATAGTGGGCCGGAATACTTTGGGCATTAATATGGACAACATTAAGATTTTTCGGTACATCGGAAAACTGAGATTGAAGTGTGTCAGCAAGATTCGGTATACTACTGAAACTATCGTTATCACTGCTAGCCGATACAAAACTGTCATCGTCACTCAACGCGCCAAAGTTAGTCATTGTAAACACAATAGATAAATAAAAAAGTTAAATAAAAAGTATAAATAAATTATAGGGTTGATAACTAAAATTAGTGTAGGGTTGATAACTATACGTCCACCTGCCAGTTGTTGAAAACAAGTTTTAAAAATTACAAATTAAATTTACGATACCTCATGTTAAACAAGTGGAAACTGTTATACAATAAAAGATCAGGAATTAAAACCAGAAGCTACCTCAGTCTTTTTAGGCATAACTTTAGATAATAAACTACAATGGGGCCCCCAATAGAAAAATTGGCAAAAAAACTTAGTTCTGCAGCATCGCCGTTAGAAAAATCCGCGACTTAACTGTTTAGAGACAGCGCGTTTAGTTTACTTTATTTGGGTACAGGCTCACAGAAGAACAAGAAGAACATACGAAAAAGAATAGTAAATAATAATTATAAGTAAAGATAAAAATTCAAAAAAATAGGGATTTCGTTTAATGTCAATATATGTATAGTTTCTATATAAGCTCCCCGGCCCTATTCAAAAGCTAAGTATGAATAAATTCAAATCGTATATAAAATGTCATTTGTCCAAGATACTATTATTAATCATTATTTAGCAAGTGGGAATAAACTGAAGCATACATTACCTATGTTTCCATAGACAATAATACTACTATTTCAACCGTGAAATGGAACGTAATATGACATATGTGGGTTACATTTTATTCTCCTTTTTTTATTATTATTTTCCTGCGATTCATTTTATTGTCTGACAGTTTGAGCACTTGACAGAAATCAAATGTCACTGACTAGCAGTGTGGTTCAGTAAACAAAACTCAAAATAATATATTTGTTTCGGATGTTTCAAGTAGTCAGGTAGAAACACCGGCCTCATCTAGTTTAAAAATAGTGTCTTTTGACGTGTAAATAGAAATAAAATAATAAACTAAAGTGATGAAGACGGTAAACAGAAATTCACAAAAAGATGTGAAACTTGTATAACACACACACACGCCTACACACACACACACACACGCTCATATACTCTTTTGTTAATTACATATTGTATAATTACCCAAACGAAGCAGCAAAAGAGTTAATTTACTTCTTGGCAGCAGCCCTCCTATTCCGCTTTAAAGCAGGTGTTACAGCTAGTTTTTCTGCCACTAGCTTGTCATCTAGTTGGCGCTCCTGCTCACTAGCGTCGAGTTCTGGCACAACGATAGAACTAAGTTCACTGAAACTGGTGACCCGATGCTTGCTCCCATCAGCGCCCAGGACGTGTATACAGCCGTGCTTGGTCCAACAGTTAGCGACACCGAACTTCTCACGAGCTTTCATGAAGACTTGGTGCCGCGATCTAGTTAAAAATTCTGATAAGGTAATACCAGAACCTTTCAGTTTGGTCTTGGCAAACCAAACCTTATCACGGATATCCACATCCTCAAATTTGACCAGTATGGGCCTAGGCTTTCCAGCACCGCTCTGACTGCCCATTCTGTGGCAGCGACGAATAGTGGCCACAGAAAAGGTATCTAATTGAAGCTTGTCACTAAGCACTTCGGCAACCACAAGAGATGTTTCTTCCTTGCTCACCTCTGTAACGCCATGGACAAGAAGCATTTTTCGACGGCCCCTCATCTCCAAAGCGTCAACATCCTTGGCAAGGGACTCCATCTGACGCTGAAGACAGCCGAGAACATCCAAAACAAGCCTCTTGAAGGCTGCAAACTCTGCTGCAAGGTTGACCGAGCTGCTACTGGGTGAAGCGTTGGATGATGTTTTTGACAGATCAGCTTCAAACTTTTCCATTCTGTCATGAAATTGTGCCATCAATTCACTCATTGACTCCTTTAGTGACTCCATTGGTTTTTAGTTTTGTGATGAGTTCAGTTAAGGAAAAACACACAACAGGCAGGTAGTAATTATTATCAACTGTTATTCATAAAAAAAATATGTATATTATCTATTAAATTTAATTTAATTTGATTTTTATGCAAGAGCTATATTTTTTGTGTCTACCTTTGTCAACTACCCCCTATAATTAATTCACTACTGTTAAAAATATTAAGAAAGGGTATTGTTTTTAGTAAAAAATCTGTTTTGAACATTATTAAACTCTGCTATTAGAAACAAAGAGCACATGAAAATCAAATAATTTATTTTTAACCCCCAATTATTGCTGCAATCTCTTATTTAGGCTTGCTTTTCTAATACGTTTGGAAATAGAGGTCGGCAAAAAATATTTTGAGCTACAGAAAATTCTTTTTATAATTTTTGTATTATTAAATAATCAAGAAACATGGGAAAATGTAAAAATTCCAATTACCAAAATAAATTAAACAAAATTGCAGACTCTAAACTTATGTCTTTTCACGACATCGAAAACACATTTTATTTGAGCTATCAAGACAAATTAGCGGGTTTGTAATATGTTTTGCGTTTCTTAGTACACTAGCAAGTAGTACAGTTTCTACGAATTATCAATCGCTCTTCAGCACTGCTGCTGCCTGGGATAGCTGCTGGAGGGGTCGCGTTGTTCTGGAGGATACGTTATAAACCAACACGTATATCGCGGTGCAATTTAACATTACTTTCATGCACGTGTATATGTATTCAGCTCATTCCGGTATGCTGTATTTATACCTTCTCTTTCCCCTGTTATATTATGTTATAAAGTTTGTGATCGTGAAGAGGTTGAGGCGGATGACCAACGAAAGCGATTATAAAATATTTTTTCTTCTTTTTGGCCGAACTACCGCCAACGGCACATCATCCTCAGAAAAACACTTGATCACCACTATCTGAAGGAATATCACTATGTGATAGAGTGTTTAGTTGAACTGTATCTGGCCATTCGTATTCGGAATCAGGCGCGCAACTTTCTTCCAGAACATGATTTGTAGCAACATTTTCCGCATCCCTATTGGTCGTTTGGTATATTATCGTCACCTGATTATTCTTTTTCCAATCAGCTATTAATAACGGACTATCTATGTGCTATTATAACTTAAACAATAATGAAATACACAATTTAAAATAATCACGTAACCACCTAACATACGTCTCACAGACCCCAGCTTGTATTCATTCACTCACCTGAGCCAAACGCGCATCCCTACAACCCCGACTAGCCGTTGCACGGTATTGAGGGACGCGGGGAAAAGGTATAGGAAGGAACAAGTTGATACGACACTCCTGACCAAAAATATTCACGATTTTAAACCTATTAGGGTCTGTGAGACGTATGTTAGGTGGTTAAGGGTTAATTATAATTCAAATAATTCCCGACGATGCGATATTAAATATACATGGAAGCAATTGAATGCAAAGTTTATTATACGTCAAGACATGCGTTTGTAGGTCGCACACGCAACGCTAAAGGCAATTCAATTAAAACATCTCATTCACACTTGTCATAATCTAGAAAGTCGTCAACGTAAGTTGTTGATAGAGCCATCCTGCGGCATGTAAAAATGGCAAATGCTTTTTATTTCATTTTCTGTTATAAAAGCTATCAACACAAACACTTCCAAGCCTTTTTCTATTTGTTATACGCGTGTTCTGTCAACATTTCATGTTTTGTTAACATTTCCATGAAAAATAATAGCTGGTGAATACGGGGAAGTCATGTTTTCATCCATTTAGACTGATATTTAAATACTTTACTGTTCTAAAAAGTTTAAAAGTCGATAAAATTGACAGTGAATAACACATTTAGGCTAAGAATAGCCCCTTTTAGAAACCTCATGGCCTTTCTATATTTAAGTGAAACGTTCTAAACTTTCTAGAAACTGTTCCCGAATAGGAATCACGCGTCCTCTGGCCCCCACGTGTTCGGTATCTCTCCTGCAAATTCACGTGTGTTCAATTAGGAACCAAGACCCAAACCGCAGCTATTCCTGTACTCAACTCATCTTTCTCAATTTGTTACTTGTTGGATAATAACGTCCTCTTGATAAAACATAATTATTCAATCAACCGTTTCGTCGCGACGTTGATTTATTTTATTATGTGCAATGTAACAATGAACATAATTGCTTTCAGAATGTATTATCAGGATGTTTAATTCATGTAATGGTAATTAGAGGTTGTGTGTTTTCCATAGATGCATCGCTAGTTGATCTATACGTGCAGACGTGTGGTGCGCTTCGCAATCAATCAGTTACTGTTTGGAGCCCAAAGCTAAGTAGTTTATCATCATGGTATACTCTGTTTATTCCGTTAATGAAATTAGTACCAAGAACAACATCAACCATTATATTAGTGAAATTTAACCATTAGCCCGTATTCGGGTGATCGAGAACTTCACTAAAGTCGAGCACCCAATACATTTACTACAGTGCTATTTATTTCAGTAAAGTCATACTATGAAACCGAACAAGTTATGACCGAATACGGTTGTAATCGACCCAGTACATTCTCATGTGGCCGTCTGCCCGAATTCCTGAAGCAATGGAATTCGGGCAAACGACAAGTGTAATTGCGCCATTTATCATGTGATGTGGGATGTGTTGTCTCGAATCTAAATGACCTGGAAACACTTAACGTCTCAAGGTCAATCGCTTTTAAAGTGTTTTATCGGGCACTTACGTCCCTGTAACGTATGAAAGCCGCGCTCGATCAAATAAGGAAGAAAGATAACGATGACCTCTCACCGTCTTTTATCGCGTGTTGTGTCTTACGTTGAAACCGACATAATCTCGGAACGGTTTCATAAAGCTCCGGTCTTATCTGTCCTCGCCTTCCGACTGTTAGATATTCTTTTTAGTGGAGCCTTATAAAATTCTCCTTTTAATAATACCTAGTAGAGTAGAAACATTTGCGGTTCTTTAATGATTCTTTTTTTAAATATAGAAAGCTAGACGAATTATTGAATTTATTTTAGTCACTCGACTAAAACTAGCGTAAGTCATGGAATACAATTTACATTTCAAATTCAACAAAACTAAACCACTCAACATTCAAATTGAACATCGATTTCGTTTACTTTTGCTCCAAAAAACAAATTCGATCGAAAAACTGATCAAAAGAGATCAGACATGGAAATTAGTCTTAGAAATGAATATTTTGGTAGTGGATAGTTTAACAGTATTTGTATTTAGTTTATTTTTAATTTTCTAGTGGTAGCGATTGCAACTGCAGAACATGAATTCTCGGATTTGATTTCGAAGTCTTGGATTTTTCTGTCAAGATTTCGCAATAGTCACGAAGTTTGGATTTGAGCCCGTTTGGTGGCAATAGATTCGGCCCCCTATTACATGGGGTTTAAACATACTAGCTAAAATAAAAAAAAAATACCCAGAGGTCCCCAACTAATTTTCATTAGGATTGGGAATTTTTTTTGAGTGATAACATCATCAATTGAATCGGCAGGACGCACAGTGTTTCGTCTAGTACAAGCTAGGGAGACAAAATTATTTTTTTACTTATTTTAATTGTTTACGTATAAATAAGGTGTCTTACGTCGTTCTGTGTTCTCTAAGTGTTTCTTAAGTCCAAAGGTGTGCATGCAAGATGGTCACCAAATTTCTTACTTTTGTTTACTAATATTACGAACGTGAACGATCCCTAGTACAACAAAAAAAGAATTTTGAAAATCGGTCTACAATTGACGGAGTAATCGCGTAACAAACACGCAAAAAGTAAAGATATCCAAGTAGCCGAAATTAATAAAAATGCTCACAAAATAAAAAGTACTGAACCAAATTAGATGAAAATTTTACGAGACCAAATGGCAGGTATACTGCATCGAACAAAAAAAGAATCACACTAATCGGACTAGAAACCTGGGAGTAATCGATGTACATACATACATTTATCATAGCTATGGCTCGTTCTGAAAGAAAGTAAATTACTTTATCTGCGGGCGGTTTCGGGTGCCAAGAACTAAAGCAACCTACGCCTGAATGTTTCAATTATAACATACAGAAAAATCTAGCCGGATACATTGGGATACAAAAAGTTGCAACCCTTTAAAGTTTGAAGTTAAGAAAAAATATGTGGGATTATTTCAACATACTTATAAACTCTAATTTGGGCAAAAAAGTACATGTATTTTTTTCAAATCAAGTCAAAATAGTAAGTACATACCCTCAATAGTACAATCCATAACAAAAAAATCGTTTCACTTTCATATCAAATATTTGAGATGGTGTCACAAGTGTGCTAAAAATGCAACTTATTTACAAATGAAAATTGCACTTCCTTTATAATGAACATTAACCCCTCCACAAAATTACTTGTTGAAGTAACAAACAATTTTTTTTTTTAATTCCTTACCTGGGAAGGGTTGGCTACAAGTTCTTATCACGAATTCCTGGAAATGACGTCATGAGTTTTGTCCCGCTAGCTTGTACTAGACGAAACACTGTGGGACGGGAGGGACTATAAGACTTGTACTGACTAAAATCCACGGTCTCCTTCAATAGCCACCTTGGGGGTTACATGCGCTGATTTGCATTTTTTTTATTGATTTGGAAAGCTGAGTATTGATCGGTGGCATCGAAGTGACGCAGACGCAGCGTTCCCGGAGGCATCTGCAGTTGCGCGCACGCGAGACAGAATCAATCGCGAGAGAGCAGCTGAACAACTTTCTCACCGCTCGCGTATCGACGCAGACCGGTGCGTACGAGTATGGTAGGCGACACATGACGCAAACTAAAAGCGTTCGGCGTCACAGATATGCGAAGCACGGAAATTTATGACACCCGTCTATGAGGTAGATGGTATTATAAATGATATTGAAAAAACAATCGACATTACATTGAAATTCAAACACAAAATTTGACTCACACGCATAGTATGACCGAAAGAAAGCCGAAAGAGGTCAAATTAGAGACACCTACGCTTCTAGTGTTGAAGATCTAAGGATATAATTAGAAAATCGAAAGTCTCAGAATACTTAAATCGAGATATTGGAGAAAAGATTATTACTTATTGATAAAAAGTGGGGTAGTCCAGCAGTAATTATCAGTAGATTAAGTTGATGATGATTCGATATCGTTCTAAAAATAGTCCAAGAAAAAAAAAATCGTGCCGTCAAATGAAGTCCTTCCCACAAAGAGGAAGACGAAACCGTTATTAATAAGTATTAAGCTATAATTTGTAATACCTCTAAGCTTCAAAATATAACCAGTAGCGATATTCATTCTTGATTACACTTCCCTTTAATAAAAAAAAAATGGTTAAACGCTTTACAGTTCGTAGCAATTTAGAGAAAAAAGTCTCGTTTCCTATTCAATGGCTTTCACGTATCACATTCATCAAGCGATCAAAGTGAATGGACGACCCTTTGATCTGTATACTGAGCTACTGATATTTTTGTTTAGGATTTAGGACAGCGTGTCTTTTATTAGACTTTATTTATAACAATCTAGGTAAGCTCTAATTTTAAGCGGAGGGTAATTTGAATGCCTTGTTTATGGCCCAAGAAAGAATCTCATGAAAACAGAAACCATCACATTATTGGTTACGATTTGAATGCGGGTACCAAGTACTACTAAATGACCACGATTTTTTGGTGGTAAAATCATCAAATCCCCTAGCCATGAGTGGAGCAGAGGGGATTGTTAGATTAGTATAAGTACAGTAAGTCAGTAAGTAAGCTTACTGACTAAAATTCACCGTGTTCCTTCAATTGCCTTTTATGTTCAAAGCTCACGGTCACATGTTTATTGAGACCCGCGACTCCACCAGGCGTTTGGAATTTCAATGCCTTGATGATTGCCCAAGAATTCGGTAAACAGGTAATTGCGAATTAGCGTTAATTAATGGTAACAGTTCGCTCATAACTTGGCACACACAAGCTAAGTGCAAGAACATCGGGAAACGCAACACTATATCGGCTTTCTCTTGCGACTCGAACAGCTTTATCGGCTCGCGCCCATAGAAAACTGCCAGGAGAAAATTATGAAATCACACCATCGAGCCGCGGCGAGCACTGCGCCCGTCGCAGACTTACACAAATGATACTTTATTTGCAACGCCCGCTTTATATTGTAACGGTTTACTTTCATATATTTATAGCGATATTATTCGCTTCTTCCTTAGCGTGGGCTTGTGGAGATAAACTTTCATGAGCATGCAGATACATCTCTCGATTCGAGGAAGTGATCATGCCAAAACGAACAAGGCAGAATTTGTTATTGCAGCTGAATTTAATTATTTTTTAATTAAACTGGGAACGAGCAGATTTTACTAAGAAAATATGGATAAAGATTGAATTGAATACGTCTTTAACTTAAATGCTTTTATGAGTAATGACATTTCAGTAAACATGGATTTTGTAAAGGGCAAGTTGAATGTACTGTTAATGCGATGTTTTTGAAAAACAAGACACATTTTAGGTTCAACGATTTATAAGTACGGATCGTTTGTATTCTTAGCTAGTTTACGGCTTATTTTCGTAGACTGGCTACAGGGAGGGTAAAAGGGAAAATTACTTTATATAAAGAAAAAAAAGACAGCTCAGACGAAATCTTTCAGAAATATTGTTGTTGTTGTTGTTGTGAGAAATAACAATATGAATAAATCACAAATTACGATCATGTTGTATTAACATTTCAAAATAAAACGAATCAGAAAGGAATGGATATGGAAATGAGCGTGAACTGCGAAAGTAAGTTCGTTTATTATCTTTTCACAACCAAACCACTGAAACGATAATCCTACATTTTTGCCTACTTCACTTTTATCTACAAAAAAAAAAGTTATTTACATACGAAAAAAAAACAGCAATTTCTTTTATATGATATTATTCTCAATGACTATCGAAGTCGCGGGAAAAATCTAGTAATAATATAAATAAATCAGAAATTACGATCATGTTGTAGTAACATTTCATAACAAAACGAATCACTAAAGGAATGGTAATGGAAATCAGCGTGTAATTCTCTATAATCCGTACACAATGGTAAAAGATGATTTGTTATTAAAACCGGACCGAGGTAGATGCGTCGATGGTCGAGACCGCATGACGTTCAGCCTCTGAATACTTCATTAGATGACTAAACGGAATACTTAATAAACGGCAGAGAAGTGCAA
>JAQSVV010000536.1:0-137049 GCA_036375495.1 Agrotis segetum | reverse complement strand
GTTTAGAATACCCAGCAATAATCCAGTTGTTTAACATTCCAAAGTATGCTTAACTAACTTATAACTCACCACGCTAACCGTAGGTACACGCCTACTACCAGAACCAACGAGTCAGTAAGAGGTTGTTATATTTTCATGATATTTTCCATTAGACACGTAAAGATCAATGATTAGGGAGGTCGGAACTCGGAACGCGAAGTCAGATAAAATCAGGAGCGCGTGAGACCGATACATCGCTAGTAGTCTTTCCAGAGCATATCACGGTTCACACGCTCTTGAGATTTCGTGTTCTGTCACACACCTACGCAAATCTGATGTTTTGACGCCGGTGAATCATAGCCCGGAATACCTTGAAAGTGACTTGTTTTGAAAACAGTTAGTTTTAGCATAACTAGATCGTGAGCAAAATTGTTTGTCTATAAATCATCATCGCATTCAGGTAAACGTTTGATCGTACGGCTCATAGGTAATCCTGTCAGTGGTCCATTAGGTCCGTGCGCAGGGCCCGGCGTGGGTGCCACAATGCCACTAACGAGAGGCCCGATATCATCTGACAGACAGGGGACATTAGTTAATGCTCGAGAACCAACACAAAGCGGGATAGATAAGAAAAACTGTACAAAAAGTTCAACTGTGGTCTACAATGAAAGAATGATGAGTTCTGGCGTGGCATATACAAAGGATTGTGAAACGTCATGCGCTGCACAATAGAGAGAGCGACACGAAGAGCGAGCATCATGCATTACTAATCATAGTAGCATGCGTCCCATAACAACCTGAGCCAGCTTCAATGCACCGACCATGCGATAAGCACAACACGACACTAGAAGACGACCACACATTGTGCTATTTGCATCATTTATTTGATACCAATCATTGCATTCAAACCTCTCCCGTTCAAGTATGTCAAATCATTACTCTCAAACTATATCAAATGCAGAACTTGCTCGCGTCAGTTTTAGAAGTAGTTACGACATACTTGGAGGCAGCTCAATAGATTGCACTAAATGAGTTTCATTCATTAGCATAGTTATGTGGAACAGGAATTTGGTTTATTCAGAACAGAATCTAGTCTTGTATTACTACGGTCTACGTAGCCTTAGGCGTGGTTAAACTTTAATTGGAATTGTCGGTGCAGACAAATAACAAAGATGGAATTTACATGAACATCTTTCTTAATAAATTCAACAGTCACAAGGCGTTTATTATGTTTAAAACTTGCTTCTTCATTGTAACGGGCGGAGCACTAACTAAATTACCTACCTTACCACGCAGCGACGATAATCACATACAAATGGGACATTGTCGACGACTACAGTTGACAAAATGGAATTTGTTGCAACATAATCTACATTTAATTCATATTCATGGGGTATTATACAAACAAGTTGAGCGTTTAGCGCACGCGCCTGAAAATGATAGCATTCGTAGAAGCGTCTGTAGCGGCTATTACAACACATTTCATAGTCGCTTTCGACAATACAATGTCTAATGTAAAACAGAGTGATTCTGAATTGTCTTGGAGGAGCGTTCCATCTGCGAGATTGCTGTTGTTAGGAAACAAAAATTATTTGTGCAGAGAAATGTTTGAATAGAATAGAACATTGACGTTTTGGGAGTATTTGCTTGGAGTAAACATAGGATTTCTTGTAATGTTTGCGTTACATCAAAAAGCTCTTGAGATCTTACAGAATTTGCACAATAAACGAAAACTACGAATGAGATAAAAACGTCAACTTCGAAAGATTTATGAGCGGAAACATCAAATTGTGAAACTGTTGTGATTAAGGCGACACATCTCGATGCGACCATTAGAGATGCTAAAATATCATCTGTTTCGCCACACTTCATCGGCGAGAAGGATGCTTTACTGTTATGGAGGTCGCATCGATTGCGGTACAATTACATGACTCGACACTGCGATAATTTACTATCATTATTCTACACCGTACATATTTATGTGTCGCATACATTTCGAAAGCCTTACTTCGTGATGATTTAAGACAAATCCGTGCGTATTTCGTTCGGAAACAACGCAATAACAATTAATCGATGTCAGCGCCCGGATACTAAATGTTGCTGGAAAACTTAGATTAATGTAATAGGTAAACACGAAATATATTGATACGATTAAGTTAATGATCGTCTTTGACTTAATTAAAGTTCATATAAAATAGTTTTACAAGCCATTAAGAAATCTTACTATAAATCGATTCAGATGTACAGTTATTGTTTTTAACGCTATCGGAGATAATAAAAATAGTGGTTTTAATGAGAAATCAATTAACTGGATAAGAAATCAGCTACGAAATAAACAATACAGATAATGAAATTCATTTAGGTACTTAAATCATCATGTGACATTTACGAGTAAATTATTAATTTATTTGGTATGTAGAAAAATATAACTACACACCAATGCAAGATAAACAAGACGCAGGTCAACTTGTATTTCATCCTAAAAAAAGTGGGTAATGTGCTATGTATGTATCTACAACATAGAGGGATGATGCTTCGTCCAGCAGTGGGAAGTACGAGGTAAGTGTTAGATAAATACGCGTAAAGCGCAACTTTAACTTGAAATTTTTGAAAGTGTCATGTTCAGAAGTGAAGCTTTCAGGTCGTAAAATAACTTTTTTTTTTGCATTTTCAAAAGTCTAAAACAAACATTGTTCAGTAGCATGGGCTGAGTTACCCCACGAGAGGTTTTGTGCATTTAACGTTACACGTTGTAGAATATTATGTTAAGTAAATATGTGCAGTCGAGTTGAAGTTGGTTGTACGTCGGCGCACAAACACCGGCCCACCACTGCGCTCTAGATACATTATTCGCGAGCCTCGTTTACTTTTTCATCTCCTCTCGTTATAGTTAAAATCGTGACTGTTTTATAATTTAACTGCGACATATACAAAATTACGATCCTAGCCTAGATTTTATGTGGACTTGAATCTTAAAAGGATTAGAAGTAAATACTTCAATAGGTCGGTACTGGTAATAATGTTTCTCGTGAATACTGTGACCAAATCCGGGTGTAACAGCATGTGGTATTTTATTTCTAAAAAATATAAAAGAAGCCTTTATCCAAAGTGGCATGACAACCTCATAACTATTAAACACTAAATGATGAATAATAACTACTAGAAAGTGGCGCAAATTGAGAATAGTAATAGACTTTAGAAGCGTCAGTTTAATAACTAAGTAATAAATCTGAAAAGCGCAATATATGGTAGGTTTAATAGACAGTCGTAGAGCTGCGGTGTGCAAGCGCATTCGCCTCACTTTCACACTTTCACTGGGCCGACGCCCCCGCGAGCCGCACGCGCTGCGCACCAACAATGTGACCGAACGTTGCAAAACTGATTATTCAACACGCACGACAACAATAATATCAATGAAACGGGACCGCAATCAAATGTTGACATGCTTGTCCATACAGAACCCGGACCTCGAAATGCATCTCTAAACGATTTTTTTTTTCAATAACTCAGCGTGAAATGGAGAAATCGCTGAGTTGAGTCACGACCTTTCTTGTTATAACAAGAGTAAATAATACTATAATCCAATTTAGATAACTGCGGATTGAATTTTTGGACATGCTCTTAATGCGCGCGCAGGAAATAAATACTGCGACCGAATTGTTGACTTGTTGCTAGTTGCTATATAACAGTACATGCTCGTGATGGCCGAGATAAGTATCATTTGGAATTACACAAAAACAACGAGTTCGACAAAAGGTACAAGCACAGAGTAGACAATAAGGTTTTACAGTGAATGGGACCATTGAGCAATCAACGGTAAAAATAAGAGAGTAACGCAACGAAGAACAGATTGAACGGTAACAGGGCCAAATAAAAAATAATTTGAATCCTTTGTCTTGAGTAGTCTGAACGCGCATCTTGCGTATGGTAGCAATTACGTTGTAAAACGAACCGTATTTTAATGTAATTAAAATCAGCATTTATACAGCGAAATCATGAGTACGCACCGCACAAACAGAAACGCACATGGCGCGCATATTACAGATAATCGCGATGCATTCGAGTGAACGTCGAATCACGGCGTGTCTGAATCATGCTCCCTATCCGTATGTAACCTTGTTTAGTTCGAAGGCTTTTTGTGTACCTATTTATTTTTACTGCAAGTCGGCTGCGGTCGGCCGGAGCGGCGTTGCTTCAAGGCCCACTTGTCCCTTCAGTTCTGAATACGGACCCGGTTTACCTCCAAAGATACAAGTTTTTCAATGCACTACAGTAGCTCTTTTGAGCGTGATTATACAAAAAAAGACCACGTTATGAGGAAGGGCGCACAATGAGAGGTTCTCAGGGTATAATTGCATCCAATTCCAGAGTTCAAGACTACCGCGATGTAGTTTCAAAAATGTTGAGATCTACGTACAACTTCGTATTTCGAACCACCAGTAATTGAAGGTGAGCATTTAATACTCGTAGCATTATCGTTGAAACTTTGTTTGTTTCTTAGTTTTGCTTGCTTAGTATTAAATCAATTAGTTATCAAGTAATTGTAAATTAAAGCCAATGTAAATAAGAAACGTTTTAGAAAGTACAGCTATTACATTATCTAAACTCAAGTTACGCGCAGTAAACGCTTTCGTTGCACCTGAATCGGAATCGACTTTCAATTACTACGTAAATTGCGGTTGCCTTTTAGACTTTCCACTTCTCCATATTGTAGGAATATTTTTTTGCTTCGATGCTACTGGTCTTTTGTTACGACATTGTTAGAATTTCCTTCAGTACTGTATTTTATTCAGACTGCTCGTCGAACCGGAGTACCTTTACTTGCTTTGATTACTTACTTTGTACTTTCAAATTCTACATCATCTAAATCTAGATTTTCATAATTTTCGATTGTAGATTAATTTAAGGGAACAAAGGCATATGTTTTCGCATTATTAGTGTGGCTTGTGTTAGTCATTCTCCATAATTCTTTCTTAGAACTATAACCGCCGGCCATTTCATTCTGCTTATCGATCCTTGCAGTTGAGAATTCAGCCACATGCTATTTTCCAGTAATGCGTTCTTGTGGTGCAATACATAATTTGCAGTCCGTCTGTGTTAGAAAATACACGTACATTTTGATCTTAATTAGATGGTGCAAGATAAGTACATTATGCAAACAGGTCTTTTGTATACAGCCGTGGCACAAGGACAATAGTGGTATGAATTGGTTAAATACAGATCATTGTGCTGGCACCGGCATCAAAAGGATCTCTTTGTATACGGAAAACAATAACACTCGTCTGTTTTGGACCACATGAATGCTAAATAGATGACTTTAATAAATAATCTTAATAGTTCATCGTGTAACAGAAATTCTAGTGTATACTATCGGATCTATCAGTTCCCATTTCGGTATCTATTGTAAGATAGTAAGCATCAACATCCCGTTCGGCAGTGACTACAAAAACTCTTTTGTTTTGCAATAGTTTCGATACTTGTGGGAAATTGGTTTTGACAATAGTCTCAGAGCATGCAATAACGTGAATTGTAACCGATTTGTCATAGAATACTGATGTTGCAGTGTTGTGGATATTTATCTTTCAAAGTACTGTCGTTCCGTTAACCGTTTGTGAGACAACCTGCCTTTTTCTAGCATTTCATAAAGGCATCATATTAAAAAAATTAGTATCCCTAAGGGTTGCTGGGGTCCAACCAAGTCATACACAACCAGAACTTTGCGGCCTCATTAACAAGCGCTCGACCTTTTTCCTTACAAAGCTTAACAAGGATGCAAATGGGAGAAAGGCGAGGGTGATGAAGAGTTCAACCTTTGCTATTTATTATCCAAACCTCCGGAACTCGGACATATCATTGTGACAGGATACGTATGGGTAAACAAAAAAGGGACATAAACAACTAAAATCAGCTCAGAAAAAAAAAAACCATGTGTGCTCATTTTAAAAATTGGACGCGCCTGTTCACTTAATGGTTTAGCCGGACGATGCTAATTGCGTAAGAGGCGTACGTAACGAGGTCTTAATTGGAATGCGCCCCAATTAATGTGGACTACGTTCGTTCCGTGCGAGTCCATTTTGGAAATTGGAACGTATGTTTACGCGCTGGTTCCCGGGTGAATGGCCGCCGGTGAAAGTAGGGACGCGGATATGGGTCAGGTGGTCATTTACCCTCAGGTAACAGCCGATGTCGCGTCTCTTTTATAAATACTCCACTAAAGTCGTGGAATGGTGTCACATTATACCAGCCCTGAGATCGAGGTAAAACTTTTGCCTCGGCACAGTTTATAAGCGTCTCTTTCGTATCATACTTTTCAAGTTGTTTTTGTGGTCTGCCACCATGAGTACTGACCATCTTTTATTCATTTTGAAAAAAGTTGACTACTGATTGTTTGTAATGCGTTTTGGTAGTTACATTTAGTTTTCAACAACTGGTGGAAACTAATAAACACTAACAAAACAATAGTAATGTTACTAGTGTTAGCACTCACATTACTGCATTTAGTCCGACTTTACGGAGCGTATCGTCGACCGGCACTAAAGCTTTTAGTAACAGTAAACAACAGTAACGGTAAATATTAGCATTTATTTGATTTTCAGAAATCGACCCCATTTCATTAATACTGAATCGTCCCGTTTTGAAGTGACTAATATGAAAATCGCGGTATCGCCGTGTCACAAGCACAAAGGAAAAAGCGACTTTACTGTTCTTGCTTGATAACGTATTAAAGCATCAAATGCGACAGCTGTGCATAATTTATCGTTCTTTTTAAACCAGTTGTGAAATAACTATTAAATGGGTTGTCTCAAATTTTGAGTGCAGCTCTCCAACTTTGGCCCCATGCGGCGTCGTTAAAAGAATTGATTAACATAATAGTGATGGTAATTATTCTTTCTGTCCGTTTTTGGTTCCTCGACCATGAAAGTGTATGTATGGCTTGGCCTTGGTGCAAGCGATACACGTAAAGCTACTAATGTTTTTTTTTTACATGCTTTGGTAACTGTCTATTGTGCTGCTTAATTCTTTACCCAAAAAATCCTAAAATGGAATCTTTCTTCTCGATTAACACGGTGGGAAGAAGTTATAAAAACTAGATACTGTTCTCGCACCGAGTTTCTAACTTACATTAGGGACTCAAGGACAACCCGACTTTCACCTCCCACGGAGCAACTTACAAGAGAAAGCCCATTTTTTCGAGCAAGCTTTTTCATTCGCTGACCTCTTTCACAGTGCGAGCTGTACGGACAACCCGGTGCGTCAAGGACTCATTCAAATATGTAACTTAAGGTGTCAGACAAAATTGAGTTATCGCTCTAGGGACGAATTAAACTGAGACACGAAATAAAGCAAATGGTAGCCTACCTTTGAATACCGAGTGATCAAAGGATAGATAAAAAGCGGATTCCGCGTGAAGGATCGAAAGGATTTGAAACCACTCGTGCGTGCAGCGATCGCTGTAGATCTCGGATAAGGATACATTCAATACATCGACCGATGTTTATCGTTAGACGTAGCGTTTTAATGAGCACGATGACTGATAGTAAAAAATCTGGTCTCGTATCGTATGTACGCTCTGTTAGGTACAATCGGATCAGTGCGGATTTAGTTTATTCAAGGGCGCCAGTAAACGGAACCGCATTGAATATGGACGCTTCATTTGCCCAGTTGATTTTAGTGCAGATTGCCACCGTATTTGGACGGAACAGCGATTTTATTGTAGACATAACGCCTTCCTTATTGCAGTCACGTATTACCCGGATTACGAGTCAAGTCAAACGTAGGGTCACCGTTTGTATTTTCCTCATTATTTTTTATGGCGTCATGATCGCTTTGTAATTCTGTTTTTACACTCAAAGATTTCGATCATCAGGAAGATCTGAAAAACGGACACTTATCGTTTAATGTCAACAAGGAAGTGACGCGCAATGCAACACTACTACCTACTCATTTATGAATACAACATAAAATAAATCGCTAAGCAAACAAAGTAGCTGAAATTTTTTCCAACATAGATTTCGCAAGGCACCTAAAATCAAGAAAGTCATCAAGCAAGCAAGTTAAGGAAGCTAAGGACTGAGGTCATATCGGAAGCGTTCCTCAAATAGAAAATGCAAATGCAATTGCACGAACAAAAAGCAGGAAATAGTTTTCCAGGGAAATCTAAAACCCGGTAGGTAATGGAACTTCGGAAAATCGATTGCAAACTCGGTTGAAGCGAACAAACGACACAATTTGTTGGAAAGTTAATAGTAAATAATCGACTGTTTGGCGCCAAGAGTTAGAAAGCGTGTTTACAACCACAGACGTTGTGAAATAATCCCTTCTAAAGTTTATCAAGAGATTTAATATTAAATTGAATTAAAAAAAGTTATATGAGAAGACAGTCCAATATTATTACGACTATTGATAACCTAGCAGTGTATTTCGCATGCGGTGCACAGGTGCCATTTGTATGCGATGACAAAAACGTAATTACGAGCAGGGGGGCCAATTCTCGGCTTTAGAGATCGTGTCGAACTCGACAAAAATTTCTAATGACGTCATTTTCTCGACAAATTTTAATAGTTGCTATTCTGGGGATGTCGAATTCGACATTTGTCGAAAGCTAACGTTAGAGTTCATGTCGAGTGCTTCTGAGCAGTAGAGATGTAATGCCGATTGTAGAGATACGTCATTTCTGAGTGAATTTGTTGAGTTTTGGATTGTACACTGTTTTCTTTTCTTTCGTTTTTAAATAAAATACGGATTGGCATGTCATACCTACTGGAAATTCGATTTATACTCTTGATTTTTGCATTTTGTTTTCTTGAAACGATGACCTTCGCACAATTAACAAACTTTGTAATTCGTGTACCCACGATTGCACTAGAAACCACTGAAATATGGACGAGTTTATTAGCATTTTATCTCGGAGTTGTTGGAAAGTGAAGAGCAACTGGCCAATACACGGCAACAACAGCGCACTTATCCCGCCGTCGATATTTACGATTTGAGCGAAACAGAAGTCACTAAAATAATTTCCTTCCATGTTAAAAAAAAAAAAAAACGTGAAATGTAAAACAGCACAGCCCACTAGTGATTTATAAACACAGTCCATGTAAACATAACAAAAGACGCAAATTCTGACACTGACAGACAATCAACTGTCGAACTGATTATTTTTACGTAAAACGTTTCGTTCCATACTAAAATAATTAGATTTAGCCTGCGTTTTAAAACAAAATCATTCATTCACCTATAGTTACCTAAAACGGAACGTGCGTTTCTTCATAATGGTAACATTATGTTCACTCGACTCGACATTTTCGTGACATTTATGTCTATTTTGACTGAGAATACGGATTTCTGCTCAATTCGACATTTTTTTGGTAGAGATAGAGATATTTTTGATAGACATAGAGATCGACTTACAATCTAGAACTCGAGAAAAATGGCGAAAATCGAGAATTGGCCCCCAGGAGCACTGAGCTTGTCTTAGAAGAAACAAACGACAGTAATAAAAATACAATCACTTTCGAATAGCATACCATTCGAGTTGAATGTCACTTTTTGTATGCAAATGAAAAAAATAAACGTACTACGATAAACAACCAGTTTAAAATACTAAGAATTGATACACACGAGGTAGCTCCATACAATGAAATGGAGACGTTACTTCTAAAAATAAATATTCCCCGAATGTCCGACGCAGGTAACTACATAACAAATAATGGGATAAAAAAGGGTCGGACTATAATATTCTATAAGGTGGCGCCTTATTCCGTTGTAGATGATAGGTTTGTAATTGTGCTCACCGATTCCGAAAGCTTGCGTCTGCTGGGCTTACCTGCAACAAAATAGGGATAATGTTATAAAAATGTTAAAGCTATAATCAGATACGTCGGAATTATGAATGGGTAGAAGATTGTACAAGCTAAAAGGAAATAAACGAATTAACACCACGAGTATGTACAAAGTCAAGTCACAGCCCTACGTTGAATGTTAGAAGCAGCGTGGGAACTTTTATCGATACACCTATGATAGGTCATTATTGTGATACAAATATTTTATATGAACCAGATGTATTATTAGTAAGCAACTCACGCTTCGATTGATTTATGCAATATAAAACTTGGCGCTTATTGGTTTAGTGTGTCAAGTCACGATGCTGTAGCCGCTACTAAGGATGTGGATAACGAGAGGAAATAACTTAATGGAACCTATCGACAAAACATTTATATGGATTTGATGATAATTGGAACAAATCTAAATTATTAAAGATCTCATCAAGATTTCATTAAGAATCACTTAAACTTTTAACTAAAGTTTAAGTATAAGTAATTTATAGGACATAATTATAAAAATCCGTGAAGAGTGTAGAAATGACACGTCCAAAATAATTTCCGACATTGCAAAAATTAAAACTTAAACCTGCTTTTATAATTTGCTTAGTAGATTTAACAATCCCAGCCAGCAAGCACTCTAAGAGGCAAAGCAAACAAAACAATAATTCATAGTAGCTGTTCGGACATAACAATAACTTGGTCAACACTCAACAACGCCAACGTCCGCTTTCGGAAGAGTTTGGCTTAAATCAACGTCACATCGTCCAAGAATAATGGTGACCATTAACTTTCATCACTTCACACACACGCGAATATTTCAATAAACCCGGATTTGAATGGGACAATGGTTGAAACATTGCTTTATTGCTTCGGAATAGCGGCCTTCGCGAGTCAATTTGTGTGTGATACGCTTTGCTCATACTGATAGGTTTAAATACATGCGTTTATCATTTATAGAACAGACCTACATGGTCGTAAATTCTTAACATGTTGTATATTGTTTCTGTCTGCATGCATTATGGGACTCTGAGGTCCTTATCAACCATTCAAGATCTTGATTTTAAAGTCACAGAAAGCCTGTAACATTGTTTCGAATAAATTAGAAAATCTTTTATTTTATGCCAGAAAATTAAGTGAGTAACGGTGGTAATTTAAAAAGAATAACTTCGTGAGCTAACTGAATGAATATTCATGGAACGGAACCATTTGCATGAGTAATTGATAGAAATAAAACATTACTGTGACAGGGTAATCGTGCTAATTGAACTGGGCGACATTATCTTGGACCAAGAAATGTTGAATGCATGCATAGCGTTAAATGGGATTGTATTAACGGTATTATAATGTTTCACTTATCTCGCAGTGGACCATTGAGATTTTTTTTGTAATTAATTGCCAGTCAGGTGTGGAAAAAGATTAAAAAATGTCGCCAGTAGACACCATTATTTCAATAGAAGATCGATCGAATAGTTGTCTACTATCATTAATTATGTTCTTTTAATCGGATTCTGTCTTCTGATCTTTGAACAGCTACCTTGTTTATTTTCGGCATTTATTTTACACAGAAGCGATCAAAACGGTTCTTAAAATGGTGGAACCGGTTCGCAGGATAACGCTAATCGGGTGTTTTTGCTACTTGAAATTCGCAATCTATATTCTGCTTCCGGTTGTAAGTTGGCCCAAAGTCAGATTAGTAATTTGGTTCGCAAAGAAATTTCTGGAGGAGAAATGGGCAATTAGTCGATCGTTTTGATGGTATTGTGGTATTATGGAGAGGGTAAAACCTGGTTGAGACTTGAGTATAGGTCAGGGAAATATAACTACAAACCGGAGGAGCAATACTCAGTAGTGGGTGGAACAGGGCTGCCAGTGATGATACTATACTGCTTTCGTCAATCCTAAAAACTATTAGCTGGATATAATGTCATTGCTAAGTTTCAGCTGCTCGAATAAGTTTGAATAGAAAGCAAATACATAGTAGAATAATCTTTAGCTGATTTTTCTGAAAGATGTTATCAACTGAGCTTAAAGGTTGTTAGATTTTAATTCAATCAACCCCCTTAAGTCAAGTTTCATCCATCCTTACACCACAGCACTGATGATTAGACACTTCATATTAAAAATATAGTTTGTTTTAAGACAGCCATAACTAACAACTGTGTAGTTGCGGTATCGCGATACTAGGATGCATATAACACAATGAAGCAACTATTCTCATGAGTTTACATAATATAAGAGGTTGTAAAGACATAACAACTGCCAGATAGACAACAACGTCAACGACAGACATATCCTTCCAAGGAAAACTTATATAAAGCCGGTACGTTTATTGTTAGCTATTATCTTTCGTACATCTGTGTTCGACGCGTGTGAACGACAACATAGAAGTGCATCGCATGACTAATCTACCCTCTTAGCATTCACAGAGCGAACTGAACTTTACCGATAACATGAATCGCATGCGTCGGGGTACAAATGACAGACAACCGACACTGCCGCTGCTGCATAAGACAACTTGCATTCTGTCTTTATCTAAACTGCTATCTAACAATCGATCATCTGGACGTAGCATTCACGCATTGGCATCCACAGATATATCCTAATAACAGACAGGTAAAGTGACTTTGAATTGCATGTGAATGACATAGAATGAAGGCTTTACTTGAATTTGATTCACAAGCTGACCTAGACTGAGCATTGAAAGTGACATTTTTATGACCTGTAAAGTACTGACCTCACTCGACTGACTATCCACCCACGCAATGAGCAAGTTACTGAATTTATAACCGAGCACAAACAACGAGCAATGCTCTTATTCCAACAATGACTTCCTTACGGGTCTAGGAATTTATCATTTGTATTGTAAGCGGCTAGGATCAACTAAATCTGGTTGTAGCGTAAACAGG
This sequence comes from Agrotis segetum, assembly GCA_036375495.1. NCBI lineage: Eukaryota > Metazoa > Arthropoda > Insecta > Lepidoptera > Noctuidae > Agrotis > Agrotis segetum. The sequence goes on along the minus strand of JAQSVV010000536.1, from coordinate 124,343 downwards.
AAGTTGCGGAGTCTGAGGTTGATACGCGTTGGATAAATCCTGTTCAAACAGAGTATTACCAACAGATACGGCAAGTTACATTGTCGTTGCTTGGTGCGTGATTTTATTTATAGTTTCCATTAAAAGGTTGGTTTATTGTGTGTAAAGTTAATAGGGCACCGTCGTCACCTTGTTTAATATTCTTTAACATTGACACGTAAATGCGTATTTAAATGATTAACATCAGAAATAAATCATTTATCATCAAGCGCCCGCCTTTTGTCAATAATGCGCGTCACGCAAATACCGAGTGTTCAGCGAACAACAATACAAAACGAATCTCGTTTTAACCAACACATGTTCACTCGTACCCACACTAATTCAGATCCGCTACAGTATCAGTACGATGACCGCCACTAGTAAACATGTGATTAACACGCACAGTAACGATAAAGATAGCTGACTCACTCAAACTTTAGTGATGACGCGCGCCGTGCGAAAGAGACGGCTGTTCGACAGGACGACTGGTTACTGCAACGCGTCTAAGCGACGTCACATCGCACGACCGCGTGTTCAGCCGGCGGCCGCCATTTTGTGCCCAGTGTAGCGTTCGCACGAACCTGGATCGACGCGTGTCTTGTTGCAAGTTTTAAAATATGGCGACGGCAGTAACAGACGAGTGGACTGAAGAAAAATGTTTACAATTGATACGAGAATTTAGAGCAAGACCTGTTTTATGGGACCCAAAGGATCAGTACTTTTTTAAAAAGACTATGAAGCCTCAAGCTTGGCAAGAGATAGGTGACATCATACATATTTCTCCGGACAAATGTAAACACAAGATGATAATATTAATGTCATCTTTTAGAAGAGAAAAGGCCAAAATTATGCATAGCATCAGGGACAACCCAGGTACTTAATACAATTATTTACTGTATTGACTTTGCTATGTATTGTGAACAATGATGACATATTTACTTATGATTTTTTATTTCACTTGCAGATCCAGCTCAAGCCTATAAGAGCACGTGGTTCGCATTTAAAGACATGGCGTTCTTAATGGATAAAGAAAATGAAAGAAAACGACGCTTAAATGTAAGAATCACTTTATATTTTTATCAGTTTGAATGCAGATAACAAACGTCTGTCGTATCTCCATTCGTTTTCTATCTACCATTTGTTGCTTTATCGTACTAAGTAGTTTTTACCTAAAGATAGGTATCTATGGATTAGATTTGTTATTGTTTTATGGTGTCTCAAACATACTGAATTGTAGACAGATGCCAGCACATCAAGCTATTCCAATCTGACAAATTACTGTAATCGAGTCTCAATCTTATTACAACAGCAGAAGGTTCATGAACGATTGGAATAAATTGACAGATTGGGAAGGTTTAAGTACTGGCGTCTGTACATTCGTTAGACTATCAACCACCTGGCGTTTTGGATTTTTATTTATAATTTGTATATTATTCCAGGTCACAGAAGAGGAGGAAGACGATGATTCTTTTGATTATTTACAAAACACACTATTGAGAAACCATATGGGCACACCCATACCAATGAAAACATATCGTCGAAGGTCATTCTCCGTCAAGAGAGAAGTAATTCAAAAAGTAGTTGAAGCAGCAGCAGCACAAGACGATGACGTCACACCTGTTATTCCACAAACACATCCAACACCGGGTCCCAGCCAAACGGTGGCAGAAAGAGACGAGGAAATAAAATCATTTACGTCATTTATAGGAAACAAAATGAAGAAATACACAGACGCGACTAAAAACGCAGTACAACAAGCTATTTGTGAAGTAATATTCAAAGCTGATCAGAATTATTATGAACCTCATTGTTTTGAGAAGTTCACTATAATAGATGATGAGGACCCTTTAAACAGAGCAATCTATGACGCACAAACGGGCACAGTGATAAAAGTACAAAATGATTCCGACAGTGATTAGTTTTAGATGTAGTGATAAATACTTAGTCGAATAAGTTTTGATACTGCTGTGAATAAAGTACTATTTTTTAATAATATCATTGTGTTTTATTCCCCTTCCGAAGGGGCCCTACGTTACTAAGGTTTATAATCTACATAACGTGCGTGTATATTCTGGTGTCAACGTTAACATGCAACACAGAATGCCTTTGGGCTGTGGTAAATTTGTAGGGCAAGGGACGGGCACATTGCGGCCAAGGATATCACGTATTGAAGAGGGGAATCTATTTAGATTACTAATAGACAGAGCTTTTGCTTTGCTTTAATAGATGTTGTTATTTTTATAGAATAATGGATGAGCATCAACAGCCTTGAAATTTGAAATATGTTTTCTGTAAAAATATGACAAACCATTAATATTACTTAACATGATTGCGTCGATGTAGCCCGCGAAATTCAAATATTTTTACGTTTTTTGCAATTCAGGCCAGTGACATGTTGTAACTTTATAGATTATTTGTGTTGCGCAAATAACAAGTATAATTTTAAATATAAAAATGCTGTCAAAAAAATTTACGCTACCAATCAGCTCTCACATAGAAAAGGTGCATCGTAGTTAGATTTCGGAGATTTTAACATGATGCACCTTTTCTATGTGAGAGCTGATGGAGCGAGTTTTTTGATATTTTTATATTTAAAATTATACTTCCTTATTTGCGCAACACAAATATTTAAAAGTTACAATGTCACTGGCCTGCAAATTGCAAAAAACGTAAAAAAATTTGAATTTCGCGGGCTGGTTGGAGCATCCCCCTTAACAATGAGAATTAAATCCTATTTGAGTAATTCAAAACAGTGGATCTCTCATGACTTCATGAGTAATATATCAATGACAGATTATCTTGTGATCATCAATAATAATGGTAATTGACAATGTTATGACTGTTTCAATGGAATTATTGGAATATTACCTACACAATGATGTCTTATATATAACAGGTTAATCGTTATTCAATCTAGCGACTTCTGGATACACAAGCGTGTCAGGTTGCACTATTATTGACAAGTTGATACCTTCTTTCATCATCATCATACTTAAGTTTAATAGGGTTTGTTTATAAAGGCTCCGAGTAATAACATTTAATCCGATTAATTCAAGCCCAACAGTCTATCACAGATTACTTAATAGTTTCTTAGTTACATAAAGTGAACGGATGGAACATTCATGTAAAGTTGGATCCCCGGGGTTCGCTTGTGATTTATATTTTAGTAGTTGATTATTATCTATGCCTTTGGAACGTCTTTAGCGTTCATATTTTGTTTTATAATTTTTCATCTGGGGTTGACAGATTAATAGTTTTTTTGACTAATTTAATTTATGTATGTCTGTGGACGAAGAAATAATCTTTAATTAAGTTCGTCGACATTAATTTAGAGATTAAAAGGTTTCACAATTCTTATCAGAATAAGCAATAATGAAATTGAGTCTAGGAGATGGTTGATCAATGACAAGACAGCTTCTCGTGCAAAAGTTTAGAATCGGAGGAAACTACCTCGCTTACATAACTTTGTAAATATAACTTCGTCAAAATAAGATATTTTTTCAAGAAATGATACCATCACGATATGACTGATTAGTTGAGGGTATTACGCGTTTAATTTTAAATATCAAATCATTATTACACACTGTACATTCTCCGTTCGTGAATTTTATCAAAGTACAATGCCCTGTGTGGATGATAAGACGGGCTTAATTGATTCTTAATTGGCATAATTGTTGAAACGAAATGAAAATAAGGAAAATTCGGCCCAGTTTCAACAAACTCAATACCCAAAGGTGGCAAGGGTAATAGAGTCCTATTACCAATTAAGCATTAACAATTTGATATTTCCGTGGACTAAAAAGGAATGTCGTATGTATTATTGCAAAACAAATTATAATAAGTATGTATTAATTATAGTATGTATGTGTATATGTATGTATGTATGTATATGTACTTATTATTATTATTTATATATGTATTATATATTATAGGTATATATCTCTAGTCAGTGATTCTTTTACTTTTGTTGCACCTACTATGTTTTATCTCTGCATCACCCTAAGGTAGATTGGCAGAAAATGCCTACGGCATTAAGTCCGCCGTTGTACAGAAATGTGCATAAAGTTTTATAAATAAATAAAATAAATAAGAGAAGTCAAACAATCAATTAATATTTTGTTCCGGTACAGTCGTAATGTTGCTGTTGATTGCAAAAGCTGTAAAGCTATAATTAATTCATATTCACTTGGCGTTTACGACGGCTAATAAATATTACGATGATGTTTCTTTCAACGCACCAGGTTCCGTATAAAATGATTGATCTTTCTTTAAGCTTAGTTTAATGTCACAATTAATGGGAGTTCGTTCAACAGATGACCGTTTATTGAAACGCCTACCAATTAAATATTTAATTAGGTAAGGACCTAAATTCCCCACCTAGATTTCAATATTTGTAGTTATTCAAAATGGTTTATGTTGTGGCACTGATATGCAAAGGTAATAACGAAAGAACAGGGTGGATTTTAGGCAGTAGGTACGAGTCAGTCCAGTTTGTCAAAATAATGATGAGAATCTAGCCTTGGGTGGAGCCATCAAAATCATCATTTTGACAAATCCAAAGAAAACGAGCGTTAGTATGTGGACTGGCACTACAGAATAAATAAAAGTAAAAAAATGTTACGGCAAAACCACCTGACAGTAAGTTTTCAGAAATTTCATTTAGATTTAGGCAAAAAATTACATTAGATTTACCCATAAGCATAAAAAAAATAATGCTAGCTTGTATATTTTAAATGTTTAAAATTATACTGCTAAGCTTCACGAAACGAATGAAACGACAGTCAATAATAATACGAGGGGAAAACACAATGACGGGGCCAACCCCTGTTAGTACGGTGAGGCCAGTATACAGAATAGAAGTCAGAGAAGCGGTTACCTTATTTATGACAGGGTCAAATCACACGTATAATCCTAAACCAGTATTTCTTACCAATCAAATTGAATAATCACAACTATTTGCAAATTCTTAGTTTAAGTTTTTGTAGTAAGATTGTAATAGTTTAACTACTGATCAAATAACTAGCCTTTATTGCTAACGATGCTTTTGTAAGCAACCGTTCTGGAAGTGGAACATCCAATCGAAAGTCCTCAAGTGAGTCAGTTGGGAGCGTTCTATCTCCCCTTCATTACTTAGCAGTCCCGCATTCAAGTTACGTGGGTCATTAAACAATTTCAATAGGACTTTGAAACGTGGTTTCCCACAGATATAATGTTCCTAGATGCGCCATGCTTGTTAATGATGTTTTTTATTTATGGTCGTATTTTTAGTTTGTTTTAGAATATGGAGAAAATCTGTAACAACTTAAAGTACAGTCCTTTTTCGGGTTCTGTTGCCAAATGGCAAAAAATTGAACCCTTATGGATTCGTCATGTCTGTCTGTCTATCTGCCCGTATGTCACAGCCACTTTATACCGAAACTATAAGTACAACAATACTGTTGAAACTTATTTGGGTGGTATTACCATCAAATAAGTCCTCTCAAATTCGTACTTACTGAATAAAATTCTACCCTGTATCTTCGGTTCCACAGGCGGACCATGTGAAATATCTCGGATTGTATTTAGACAAAAGACTTACCTGGCAAAAGCATATCTTCACTAAAGGAAACTGCTTGGTATTAAAACAAGAAAACTCTACTGGCTCATTGCCCTTTATGATCTATGACCAGAATATCATTAATAGACATTCCGCAACCCCACTCAGGGACGGCTGCGAAAACTATATTGGCGATGAATACATTAGAAAAGTAAGTTTACTGACAATGAACACTTTCTGCAAGCCCCTGCAGCGATTAAGGTAATATTCAGAATCCTGTATAATTTAATCTGATGAAAAGGGTAATCGAAGCAACATAGCCTAAGGACACGAATGGAAGGAGGTTTAAACTTTTAGCAAACACAAATTTTAAAATGTTCAAGGTATTGAACCGGACGTGGCCCCAGACACAAAAAGTTCCTGATCCGACCCGATCCGATCTTGAAATATTTCGGATTTCCGTTACTCCTTCCAGAACAATTTAGACATTCTACATCTTTAGAAGTACCTCTGACATTTTCTCTTATATTGAACCCAATGAAAAGGCATCGGGAGATAAAGGCAATGCTCCAGAAACTGAAATGTTCTTCAAATCCAGAACGTGATGGCACGTATTTAAATGTTATTGATGGTAAGGACTTTGTGTGACTTAAATAAAAGAAAGCAGAATTCTTGCTTGTTTGAACTTTTTCTGCTTTCTCCAAGACGTGTTGGAATAAATATAGAAGTAATTAATTTACCTACAACGCCGCAAAAGAGTAGCTACGACCTGGACAAAACCAACAACCAGCACGTGTGGCACGATACCATAGAAAATTTGTTTTCGACTAAAGAACAGACTAACAGAATGTAGAAAGATTTCTACCAATAAAAAGGTGTAACTATTCGGCCATCGAGCAAAAATGTCAAATTGTACAGAAACAACTTTGGAAAAATAAAGGTAGAATAGGTACTATTGGTATTGGTTGTTACGCATGTAGTAGTACAAATAGGATTTAAGGAACTGGAAGGAATTAAATAAGTAGAGGGCATTTGGATGAAGATGCAGGATAGTATAAGTAGGTAATAAAATATCGATTGAAACAAAGAATCCGGTCTGAGACTCAAACCGGAACAAATATTTAAGATTTGACCTCTATTGACATTATACGTGTCGTAATCGAATCACACCAGCCAGATACACCTACACTGGCCTACACAGCCCTTCGAGGTCCACAGGTGTCCGTTATACAATAAGCCCAAAAAAAACTGGTTATTCAATAAAATGTTATTGAATAAATTAGTCTTTATATGTACATGCATATGGTAGGTATGAAATGAGATGAGGACGACGCCCTTCGAGTCAGTCGCAACGCAACTTATGGAGAGTTGTCGTGAGTTTCTACAGAAATGAGGTTACATTTATTTTGGTTCAAGACTTCTTGACTATAAACAGGTGGCCGGCGATGTGGACATCAATTACATGTCATGTTGTCACAAGTTTTAATCCCCTGTTTTCACGAACATCAACAAACACTTCATTAGAAGTAGTTATATCTGACGACATAACAACAATAACACAGGCCACTAAGCTCCACTTTTTATTAGACAAGCCAATTTACTATCATTATTACTACAACTACTGACTGTATGGGACCGTAATAGGCTATTACTTTAGCGAAACAAGACCAATTACGAGCTAATAAAGAGAATTACCTCGACACAGAAAAAATTCCTTTCTTTAAATGTCAAAGCGGTCAGGTCAGCCGCATAATATTTCCGCAGGGAGTCGTATCTCGTCAAAAATCTACAGCAAGCCAGTTAGTAGCAGGACACGCCCAGTCTCGAATGAACTGGCGACGTGCACGATCTTCATTACACGCACAAATAACCCCAAGTCATAAAGGTCACGAGGTAAACGAGTAATGAAAACAGACTTGAGATCTAACAAATGTAACTTATCGTGACATCGCCCACGCATGATAGCATCGCGCCCGACGACAATGGGCTCAAGGAATTGGGCCTTCGGGGACACGTATTCTACTCGGAAACAATTTGTGTATGGGTTTTAATCTCTACTGAGATGCAATCTTAAAACTATTTGAATAATGTAACTATTGTTAAAAACGGCTTGCCCCAAAGGTCTAGGTTATAAGAAAACGTTAAATGCATTTCATGATTTCATGCATGAAGCTGTCTACAATCTTTGTGAGGTGGTTGATAAATGAAAGTGCTTTATGAGGAGCGAGGCACTTCCTGAAGAATTAATCGCACCACTACGTGTTCTGATCCTAGACGTCAAGTTATAATAATGGCATAATTTGTTGTCATTATTTTATGACGCAGTATGAAGGGCGGAGTCGAGTCGGTCATCTATCATAATTTATGAGTCAGCAAAACAATGCGCGAACTGTTTACGTGTTAGACAGTAGTAGGTTATAACGATTGTCTTATTGCTCATAAGGAACGTGTTAGGCGTCTTGACGACGCATTTATTAAACAGCTTTATCCTCAGTAAATCAATAAGTCATACCTTATGAATCAGCGAAGCTTGTCATCAGGGCGACGGCGAAGCTAATCCTTAAACACGTTACTGACGTTTACCTACAAATTATTCATGATACGAGAAGATTGTTAGAAAATTCAGTTTAGCCGAGACAGAAGCAGAATTGAGGTCCAAGTGGGATTACGTTAACGAGCTCATAATAGGATTACGTACTTCGATGTGTCCCAGTTTCAACGGCGCACCGTTACAAGTCAACCCACACCCGTCGGCAGTCTGTGACAATATAATGATTGTGTGTTTATCGGTACAACACATGATGAGTGCAATAGCTATAACAACAACCTATCGGCTCTAGTCAAGTCTAGAGATCGAGCCGATACTGCAATGGCTTCAATACCAGCTTATCTTAGCTGTAACGCGTTACTGATCTCGCGCCAGTCGTGTTTGCGATTGTCAATATTTTGATAGAAGGTGAAAGCTCGTGGATCTGTTATGAACCGATGACAAATTTGAGGCGAGTACAATAATTTTCAATTCACATCACGCAGCGTAATTGAATGAACGGGCGGCGCGATCATGGACCGCGTGCCATTTCACTCGGCCGTGACTCACGAATTAGAGCTAAGTCGAGATCGTAATTATGCTAGAGTTATTTCGTGCACACCCACTCACCCAGACACGGCTAGATAACAAACGCATCATAAAACACGGTATTTTAATCAGAGCTCAAATTAAGGTCAATTATCAAGAGTCCAACGTTAAGTCGAAAGTCCACAATATTGCTGAGTGCGCATCTCCTACAGCAAAATGCATTTATTTGCTCGCAGTATAAAATTTGTGTAAATCAGCTGTAAATATTGGTAAATAAGCAAAAACGCAAATGCTCGAGATAAAATCTTAGGTTATTTATTTGAAGTGTGAATAAAATATATGACAAGGCGATGAAATGTGGAGTTATGCATAGAATTTAAGCCAGCAAGAAACATATTTAAAACTGACGACGAGTCTGCCAATCAAAAAGTACTTAGGACATTCATGCAGTATGACACAGCTTAGCGTTAGAGGCTTAAAGCTTAGGCCCTACATCATTAAAACTAGATATGAAGTAGAGATTAGTTTAGAAAGTGTCGTGTCTCGAACAATGGGCAGAAGTGGAGCAGACAGCGACAGTGTTGCTCTCCAATTAACAAGATAAAGCGAATTGAGAGAAACAGCAGCCGAGCACAAAGATCAAACTAGTAATGAGGTGTTAGAAAGCCAACAATCGCTCGATGGCAACTATGATAATATGTGACGCGTAGGATGATCAGGCAGACTGTACCATGAGGTGAGACTCGAACAATCATAATATCAGATAAATACCAAGAATTCATAGGTTCCTAAGTGGGCGGGAGCAGTTATCTATGACGGAGCATCGACATTTGAAAGAAGAATTGAATTTAGTTTTACGTTTAACGCCTCCGCCATTTATTTAGATAATGTCAAAATGTCAAGACAACATCGAATAAAAACGACCAAATAAGGATGAAAAGCTATAATTACCTCAATATCATTTCTTTATCACTGCTATATTAAACAAGCCTTTGTTTGTGTTTTTTTAGTCTCAGTAGTCCTTTCCACAGTTCATGTAACTTGAAAAATCATGAATAATAAATGTCATCCTCAACTAAACGGTACACGATTTATGGCTGTTAAATGAAATCATTGCAGTCGGTCATTTCACTTTATAAACAGCATATTGTTATACAGTTGGATGACCGTTGCGCTCGCGCATTTGTTAGAGGTGCGCCGTAACCGCGCGGCACGCCTGCGCCTCGCTGCACCGCCCTAATTATTTTCGGTGCATGACTGCCTGACTTTGAAAGTCCCACCCCGTATTGTCTGACCGGATATTTGTATCGGTATTCATGTACGTCACTAAGCAATATCACACGAGGTACACGACCCGAAAACTGGAATATTTATGCATGACTTAAATCCATAAAAGATTGTTTTTATGTATCCTGTCCAAAATTGCTGAGGCTGATACTGAGATGTCACAAGGTATTACGCAAAATGTTGCCCAATAAACTAAGCTCGTCTTTATTACAGCTATAAAAAGGATCCCAGCTATTGAGTATTTACCCATTTCGTAATATAAATCGGATTTTGTCTTCCTTGTTGTAAGACATTGTAAATCTTATACTGACCGGAAATCACATAAAAACCAAGAACATAAAATAAAACAAATGCGGTGAACATTCTTTTAACTGAAGATGCTACCTGATTTAAATAGGTCACTGAACTAGTTTGACAGGGTATTTAAAGCTTTGGTTTAAAAACTCACCACCCACGCTCATTGTAATTTAAAAACAACAATTTGGACGAAGTAAAAGAAACGTGTAATCCTAATAAGAAGTCGTAATTAACTGCCATCATGAGCATAATCTCTTGGAACCATGCCCGATGCAAAGCGACGTTTTTACGCTTTTTACACAAAGAGTTGAACAACTACGTGTCACAGTGAATTTATTGTAATTGTTCGTATATTAAAAAAGCAACCTTTTAATTTATACAAACTTTCAGCAAAATCTTTCATCTGAATGGGTCCTCTTTATCAAAACGACAATGTTGAAGTAAACAAGCGACTGAATAATAACTGTAATTATAACGATATTACGTGAGGTCTGGCTGAGATGATTACACAAAATTGATTTAGTCAATCATAATCAGTTAGGGAACATCAAAGTCATTTAAATACGTAGAGAACTTCATTTTTGAAAATAGGCAAATATTCTATTACGTCTAACGCGGTTTGCGTCGGGACTGGGGATCAACAAAATGAACATGATGTCACACGCAATTTATAACGACCTTCCGCAGTGGTCACGCCCTTCTAAAAACCTTCACGTAGCGGACAACATTAAAGTATAAAATTTGTTTTATACTCTTAATCAAATTTAAAATTCATTCGACGATGCAGAAAAACACATCATTTTTCATCATAATGTCGACGGGACGGCAGGTACGAGAGTAAATTTGTTCGTTGCCGGAGAGTAAACGGAAATTAATCAATCTGCTTTTAGTGCAAGCGCCAGCGTTCAGCCAGACGTGAGGCGAAAATTCATTAGCTTGTGAAACAATGACTGAAACATGCCATACTGCTTATATTTAAATACCAATCATAGGATAAGGCTTTCTCCTTAAATGATTGGGCGTATATTTGTTCACTACAGTTAAATCGTGCAAATTACGTGAAATGCATTTAAGTTATGTGGATGGGCATGTCACAGGATATGCGCTCCGTTGCGCCTGCCTCATCAGATGTCCCCTTTGAAAGTCCAACCAAATGAATACCAATTTCACCGCTGCCAACTGGCGCGTACGATAAAATACTGCGAGTACCTACGCTTCAAAGGATGAAATGTTTAATAAAACGTGACATGAGTTGATGACATCTCGTAGTGCACGACGCGCTCGGGTGTTTCATAAGCGACAAACACTTTCACTATGTCGCTTCATAAATCCAGCAAGCCGAACGGCTAGGCAAAAACCTCATGGCGCATCGAGAGGCTTAGGAAATCGAGCGCAACTGAAACTGGTTGGGTAATCGTGTCCCTGTGAACAGGCACACGGCCCAGCTCAGCACATCGGGTTGCACAATGTGAACGATGATACAGAGACAGGAGCTTTGTCACGATTCGTGTGACACAAAGACTGTGAAATATAATACAAGTGGGTTATTTAGAACGTGACCACACCGCGATACATTACCTGCCATGCTAGGTTGATATGCGCCCATTTTAGGATAAAAGTGGTCATAAGAGCCAAATAGAAGCCGATATCGGCAAGAAAATATCAAATATTGATCATATTAAGTACGGCAGAACTACTGCAGGAAACGTGATAAATGAAACCAATTAAGTTCAGTTGGAGTGATTCGATTAAGTTCGGAATAATTTAATTTTCGTCGTTTAGAGAGTTCCAGTGCGAATTGATGAAATTCTGTTTGAGAGGACAAACTGGATTGGACCTCGTATAAATGCGTAATGGCATTTAGATGCTTCTGGTTTTACGCCAGAAGGCATATTACCTGCACCCACAACGATTTAAATGGCCGCTTTAACTTAGGAACGATGGCGTGCTAAAGATAATAATGGATATCATAACAGGTAAATTATTCAGATGCATCTTTAGTTGAAATCTTTTTGGCAACAAAAGTGCAGTCCCTAGTACTTTTATGGTGAGCAAGCCAATGTCAAGTAATAATTTGCTGAGATGTAGTAGATAACCTTATACGCAGCCAAAGAAGGAAATAAGTCATCGTGATAGGAGGTAGGATTAACATAATAAGTACGCTGACATCGGTTTCACCTTGACTGTTCAACGAATAAAAATAACTTTTTCATTCACAATTTAGAATTTACAGTCTATTCAAAAGCTGTCATATATTATTGAGCGATCAACATAATGCGGCGTTTGATTCCTTTTATGGCACATTTATTAGTGTCAAAACTACTTAGTTACAATAGTATTTTTTCAATTTTGTATCTATTTGAATAAATATTAGGTACACCTCTACAAAAAAGTATTAGGATTGTAATACCAAGAACGTAAACAGAAAGGAACGATACTACTTTTATAAATACTCGTTGAGAAGACGCAAGCCTTTGACGCTATAAGGCGTTGCAAGTAAAGTAGAACAAGAAAAGGTGCCGCTTTGAGATAGAGATCTATTTAAAACAGGACCGCGCACAGGTGCTGTTGTCGCGCCTCACCTTTCAAACAACTCCCGGCTAACCATGCGTGCTCAAATCAATAAAATAACTACACAGATGTCCACATCTAATATGTAAGTTCTACTAGCGCCGTGTGAAAAACACATTTTGATTGGTATTTATATTACACAGTAATATTATTGCTTTCATAAGTGAGACGTTGTTTGAGTAATGTCAGAGATTATAACTTACATCCAAGCTTACAGATTTTATAATAATCGTCATCAGAATTCTTCATTTGATGTTGGTTCAATGTCTTTTTCTTTCAAACTTCAACATCACCAGCTGCAAACTCCTATCTAGTCAATTATATTCGTATAGATTAAAGTTTTATTACTGCACCACAAGTCCCAGTTGCTAATCATTTGTATTCACATTTAAAGCCCACGAAAACCTGTGTGGAATGTTACTCAACGTCCCTTCTCCACGGTATCCTTGGCCGGAGCGACCTGGCCCATGCCCTACACAGTATTAGCATATACCCACCAACTAATGCGCTACTGGTTGCATAACTTAATACTGCATATTATGCAAACTATATTACTGTGCCGGTATTTGTAAGGATGCTTGTAAAGACAGAATCTTATGAGGATGGACTTAATTCTGACAGTCCTTTTTTTATGTGTTTTGCTCTGGGTGGAGCGGAAGAGTCTGTGAGACTCATACTGACTAAAATTCACGGTCTTCCTTCAATAGCCCTTTACGATCCAGCGTCAGCTTAACTGTTTAGAGTGTAGACAGTCCGAGACGATACTGAGCCCTACCAGTAAACCAGCGCTGTGACAAACGTCGCAGCACATGCTGAGGAGCCTTTTGGCCTCGCACAGGACTAAATAATTGTTTTTTTTTTTGTGTGGGTTTATCTTTTGTTTTTTTTTTAATTAATTTGTTCTTTTGATTCATGTAATTTTTCTTTGTTCTGTCCTGTGTATTCCAAGGAATCTCATTTCTTTCTTTTTTATCTATACTGACAGTCTTTCGCTACAAACAAGCTTTGTTTAAGAAATGTCTTTTTTGGTTTGGGATCTCCATGTATGCTCCGTTTGGGGATAGCGAAGGGGTCTGACGGACACCTACAGACTTAAGCCCCAAGAAAGCCGCCCCTCGGCAAAGGGGTCTGAGACCGGGATCTAAGATGAAATGTACCGCGAGACATACTCGTAAAAATAACAACGTCTGGTTACAGACAGTAACGTACAGAACACACGTTTGTTTAAGTTATCCTGAACCCTAATTAATTTTGTAACTCATTCATGAAAATCCCTTCATTTAGAGTAAAATGGATATTGTTGGGGCTGTCGAAGAAAACAAAAGGGATTGTCTTGCCAATTGATACAAGGTTACAAATCCGGAAGATATCAAATTTTATAAGCTCTTGTTTTAAAACGTTTCACTTCAATCACTCTTCGAATAGACTCTTTTAAAATGAGTTGTCTGTTACGTAAACCATCACAGTTTGTTAGTTCTATGTAACCACACTTGTTGAACAAGTATATTGCGCCACTCTATAATAAGATGGGAATGAGAAATAATCAAAGTTTCCTCAAACCAAGCCGATGCAATCATATAAATTCATATTTATTATGTCTAACGTGTTATTTCATAGTTATTGGTATTTATCTTATCTTCTGATGTGGTTATAAAGCCATTCCAATATAACTTCTTGTTAGAATAGGTAGGTGAATGATTTGTGATATTTTGACACTATAGTGTAAGATTATTCGTACAGCTTGATTTCCAAGATGAGGCTGTTGACATTAAATCCTTCTATGGTCGTAATAATTTTAATAAACATGCCTATTAATAAATCAAACTAAAGATTTAAGACATGTCGGAAATTTTGTTTGTACACGATCTTACAAAGCTTTAATAGCAGTTTCTTTGAAAGTATGGACGAACGTAATTACAAGCACACACATTGCCACTACAACATGCTAATTTTAAGAGATGTGTTGCCAACTTTGATTTGTTTTCTTACTGGCCGTATTCTATTAAGGTAGTAAACACACAAGAGTATCTCATCAGACTTCTCAGACACATTTGATTATTCTGGCGTCCACAATCCAGCCGTGTTAGCCAATTTGATGTGCCTTCCAATAGACATCGGTGTGTCGGATTGGTTCTATCTTGCCGGTGTGTTATCCGCCTTACAAACGAGTATTCCCTGAATACTATAAAATCGACTCAGTGAGCACGTTTCTATCAGCTTCCCCTAATACAATTAAAGTTTACTATCTAAGCGCTTCTTATATAATTAACCCAAGTTCGTCTTAATAGCGGTATGTTATAGTTCTAGGGTAATTACTCTAATTGTCATGGAGAACGTTCTTGTTATGGTGCTGATCACCTTTATTTATTGCGTTTATGGAATATATCATGGCGTTCTCAGTATTTTTATGAGATTTTATTTCTTTGCGCGACGGGAGGTCATGTCTATTTCTAGTTGTACTTTCATCAAGCAGGTTGTATGTTTTCATAGCATGTTTGCCTTGTCATACGATTAGCGTTTTCTTACCTTCCTGTTTGGGCTTTGAATTCGTTTGTCTATAAAGGTCATTTTTATTTAACTGACTGATAAGATAAGACAGTGTGAACGTCATTATAATTTCTTGTGCCTTGTCCCTACATGTGAGGTCCACCTTGAGATGACTAAGTGCATAAACTACTTCTTTAGAAAATAAACCTTAAACATATACAGTGAGTGCCTTTTATGGGCATTTAGGATAATGCACTCGTTTACGTTGCAATGTTTTGTTACAGTATAACGGTAAATTCTTGCAAGCAGCAAAGCGTGGGCCCCGCTCAGCGGAATTCGTGAATTTAAGTATACCGACCGATATTTAAATGTTGGTATGTTTATAGTAATAGAATCATTTTCTTCGAACGATTTAGTTATAAAATAAGATATATATTTCAGGAATAATAGGTTCATTCACATGTGAGCATTCCGAAACAAACGATAACCTTCCAGAGAATATTGAATCGAATCGATTCTCGATTATGTAAACGTGTAAATGTTCCTGGTATTGCACAGGGCTCGACATGCCGAGGTAATCGAAACTAGAGTTATAAAACTAAACCTATTGCTTACTATTATGGTGACCAGGAAAAGCTAGATTTAAAGCTCGTATAAGCAGAGTGTAAAATGAAGTTCAGAAATGTTTCCTTGTAACACAACTCCATCCTTCTATACGTTTTTATGTGTTTCATCCGTTTAGATAACGAGAAAGTGAAGAATCGATTAGATAGGCCCACGTTTTATTGCCAATATATTTTGTCTATGAGTGCTCTATGTAAATTGTGTTGAATATATTCAACAAACTATATGACCATTCACAAAACATTTAAACATACGGATATTTCCGTATGTTCTATTAAGTTCTAATGGTTCTAGCAAACGTCTAATAGCCTATCCTATACCTTCCTCGATAAATTGACTAAGTTTTCAACACAAAAATATTGTTTGGATTAGAACCAGTAGTAGTTGAGATCAGCGCGTTGATATTTGTTCATGCCCGTGGAATAATTTTCGATTTTCCACTGGACACCTAAATTATTAAAGGAGGTGTTAATTTGTTCCCTACATTTAAGGCCAAGCCGTGTACCTCAAGGACAAAAATACGAAATTATAGGAAAAAAATCGTATATTTTGAAAAAAATATGTTGTATTTATTTGGGCATTTGTACCATATGAAATTGTCGATCCAAAATGTTAAAACTTGCAACCCAAGAATTGATTTTCAATCTAGCAATGTCATACGTCTCCGACATGATGCGTTTCGTTACTTCATTTATAAACGTGTGAAAACCCAAAAATGTACTTTACAGAATTTATTTATGTATTTCAAATAAGTTATAATTACTAGTACACATATTTTGTGAATAATCATGGGAATAAGAACTTTAAAAAATGCATTTATTTCACATTTCGTATTATTTTTTGCGTTTGGTTATCTGCCGGCCAAAAGCCAGGGTTCCCGACCTAGTTCGATAGTTTTTTTCTATTGTTGTTGATATTCATTACTGTCAAAAAGCTGTCAAATAATGAAACATCGATGTCATATTTTGACGTGATTTTGACAGATGAAACAGATTGAAGCTGTCATAAACGTTTCTTTGAACGCAGTTCCGTTGCGAAGTAGTGTTTTTTCATATACTTTTATTTCTTTTTCTATCTTGTATTGAAGGATTTTAAATACTGCTAAAAATACTAATTATTGGAAGGGATTTTAATAATAATTTGTACCTCGGTACATGGTTGGGCCGAAAAATTAACACCTCCTTTGTATTAAAAATAAGTCCTGTAATTCAAAGTAAGGAAGTACTTACATAGTATTAAGATAGTGTAACAGTCCCAAGGAACAATAAGAGCTTGTTAATGCCCTGTTCCTGAGTAATGAGCTTCCTCGTTATACAGCCAGGCAATTGGTTTAATCGCGAGGCGACCACAAGGCAACTACTCATGTACCAAATTAAAGGCGTGTAAATTATACGCGTATGATTGTAATTTTCATATAATAGACGCTGCTTTAGTTGCTAAACCCTGACCGCAGATAATAATTGAGCTAGGATTTATAGCAATGTCAAAAGCATTATTTCAACCAATGTCAAATAAGTAGTGTACAGTTGTACACACTACTAAGTGAGATAAAGAAGGTTAAATGCCTCTCAAATAGGGAAGGTCTGTCTGTGTTAGCCCTCAATAAACAAACTTTCGCTTCGTAACATAAGAAGATATGATTACACACATAAAGAAAGGGCTGTCTTGTATATCGCAGGCCTGCTAACAAAACAAACTGAGTTGAGAAATGAGGCCACACGAAGGGCCATACAGTCGAGTACGAAAGTGAATTACACGGCCCAAGGCTGACCGGTCTCTCCTCAAACCAAGTGACCTTTACCACTCCAATGATATCCTCGTTCCCGCGACGCCATACTATATTGAAATACCAAATGTGTTGACAACCACTGAAACTACCTACTTTAATGTATCCTCGGCTTTATTGTTAAGTGTAATAAAATTTGACGCAACCGCAAATACAAGTTTGTGGTTTATAAAATTATATTCAGCACATAAGTATTTTTATAGTTTTGACTTTTATTATTAATAGATGTTCTGAAGGTTCTCAGAGCTCATTAAAATAACCAGCAGTTTATAACGGTCCAGCAAGCAAGAAGATGTTACTTTATTTGAACTTCAAAAACTAAAATCATTAAAGATAAATATGTCATCAACCTAAGACGCTTCTTTGCCAGACAATACTCGTATACTAAATTAACTGGAGATGCAAGAGTATTATATATCTAAACAAAAAATGACAGATATGAAAATATTAATTATAGTCATGAAGAAACATGTCCGTCACAGTTTGTCAGTCAAGATGTGTAACTTAATAATGATCGGGCATAAAAACTGAATGATCTTGTATGAAAAAATCCGCTTGAAGCTATCAAAATAAATCGACTTTTTATCAAAGAATGATTATTTGAAAAATCTATAGGTAATTCAATTGGACTCTGTGATAAAAAACAAGACGAAGAGTTTACCATGATTGATTAAATGTTTGACCACAATTGGCACACATTCTGCTATTTAATTTTTTTGTCGTAAAAGGAAAATACCACTAGAACTTGTTGATGATATAATGGCAGATGGCTATTATCTAAATCATAGTAATGATGACGATTGGGTTTTGTTCAATATTTACCTATTCAGGCACTTCATCCTTTTAAATCAAAAAAGTACCGACTTCAAAAACAAATACAAAAAAGTTATTTTCTTTCGGATCTAAATCATAGTAACGATGACGATTGGGTTTTTGTTCAATATTTACCTATTCAGGCATTCATCCTTTAAAATCAACTAACCACGACAGGTGAGAAGCTTCGACAGGTATTGCAAAATGACTATTGAACTAAAAAATTGAACACTGTGGAAGCAATGAAACCTTTTTAATCAAAAACATGAAAGAAAGAACAAATGGAAGAATAATTTTCAAAGAAAAGCAGAGCCTTATAAATAGGTCAAGGAACCGCTACGAAAAAGAAAATTGTTCTATGAAAAGCTTATGTTTAAGTTAAAAAGAAATAGAGGCGAGGCAAACACGTCATTCCTACGAAGCAGAGTTGAAACGAGCGTTGGGAATTCCGTTGCATTACTAATAAAACGAGCATACACACAAGCAGACACGCAGCACTTTCACGATACAAGTCCCTGGAGTAAACCAAGCTTTTTGGAAGTGTTTCACGTAAACCATTCGAAATAGACTCTTTTTCCTTTTATTATTCATGAAAATGTTGTTGACAAACATTTAGGACACTATACAGCAATTCTTGTCCTAAATTCGTATGCTTATGAATGTGAAAGTTTGTATGTATGTTACACGATCACGCAAAAATAGCTCGGATATGATCGGATATTCAGATAAGCGTTCTGCCAATACTTTTATTACTAGTAGTGGAATTCCCTACCGGGGTCTGTTTCCTGATAGCTTTTTCCTTGGGGACTTCATGTCAAGAGTGAAAATAGGTTACTTTTAGGCAAACGTGCTTTTAAGTCGACCGTATCATTGCTGACCATCAGACGAGATAGTGGTCAAATACGAACCGAATAAAGAAAATATAATAACTATACACAGGTTACGAACTGTGATCCAAATAAAATGGGAGGCTTTGATCCCTTGTAATCCAATGCGACCAAAGCCACGGGCATAAGCCAGTTAGCCAAATTTAAATGAACAAAAATTCGCGTGTAACAAGATAAGGTCTTACAAAACGTGACTTGTTTTTGATAGCTTGAACGATGTTTACTCCTAGCGCTGATGAAAAAAAAATAAGTTTCCAGAAAAGAAGTCTAGGTATTTAATGTATTGTCAAAACAAGCTTGTTATTCTAAGTTCGGTGGACTCTTGTATCTGCTCAGTCATTTAGCATTATTGTGCTAAGTTGTTAGATACATATTAAGTTAGCAAGATGAAAGCGACAACGCATTGCTACAAGCTTTTAGAGGTTTCACGAAACTGACATCATCATCTTTCTGCGCTTATCCCATTTCCCTTGGGGTCGGCGCAACACGTTTTTTTCTTCCATTCTCTCCTATCAGACGTCACAGTATCATTTACTCCTTTTTCTTTCATATCATTCCTTAGACAATCCATCCATCTTTTCTTTGGCCTTTTTCTTCTGATTCATCCATCAACATTTTGAACACATCTAAAATGTCACTGTAGCTGTCAATTCTGACATAACTGCATTGTCTGATTTTCCCCGTAAAAATCCCAAATGGGATAAAAGTTAGTTTCTGTACCGAGGAATTGCGTGAATTGTCTAAAGGAAAAGCAGAGCCATCAGATGGTAGCATCTTTTGCCAACATCTGACTTTGAATGGTTGATCAAAGTTGAGCAACGATTGTCTAGGCCTGTCTTTGGATGGTTCACCAAAAATAAACAACACTTGCTAAAGTCTATCTGTTGATAAGTTTATTGCCTCAAAGTCGAGTTGCTTATTACCAAGATGAGACAACAGATATTATTATCATATGCGCACTGTAAATCGGTTTTTTTTTATTTAATAAAGCAATTTCTGTTTTGATTTCAGGAGCAATAAAAGGAGTTGCCCACTTTAAAAACATAAGATTGCTCAGAAATGTAAACGGAGTGCGTTAACTCAAATAGAAATGTTATTTATTCATTGGAAGCAGTGATCCCGACGCATCGAATAACCAAATATGCCTTCAGCAGTCCCGTTTGTTTTCGAATATAAACGATCTTAATCGAATTTAAAATTACTTTCTGTTGAATAAATCATTTTAAGAGTCATTGAGGATAACTTTGTAGATAATGTATTCTTGTATTATTACACAAAGCAATTACAAATTACGCCGAAAGATAAATAACTGGTTCATGCTCGTGGCGTTGCTCGCTTGAAGTTCGGTAATTATATTACAGCGACGGCGACGTGTGCATCCAGATCATAAAAATATTATCTTTCCTGTTTTTTTTTTCAGAAATTTTCTCATAGAATGTTTGTTTCTATTCATCACCCTATATGCTAGACTGAAAAAAATGCATTTAGTCCTTCATTTTACTTACTAGAAGTTTTAAATAAATAATTAAACTATCTGTGCACCAAATGTCATCCAAATCCGTCAAGTAGTTTTTTGTGTGAAAAAGGAACAAACATTCATAATCAGACTTTCGCATTTATTATCGCAGTAACAAGAAGACGCTTACATTTATTATTTATGATTTATAAACTAAAATAATCGTTTATCTTTATGATTATTGTGTCAAATAAATATGAAATTACATACGAGCTTTTAAATTTTACAATATAATAATAGCAATTATGAGGCACTTTCCATGTGTTGTAATACTAAGCCCTCTAATGAGTTTCCTTTCCCAAGAAAGCCAGAAGACGCTATCTACGAATATTTATGTAAAGTTAATTAATAAATCGAGCATCGACTCATCAAACATAACCTCATTTATGGTAACATGGTAATATTTTCATCGGAACTAATAATATAATTAGTTAATAGGGTTAACAGATCTGAATTCCGGTTTTACGGTATTCATTTTTTTATTACCTAATAAAAATTGGCATAATCAATTAAATAACAAATAAAGTTACTAAATGTCTCAATTACAACTTTAGAAGCAACATTAAATGTTCAAAATCACATTATTTTTTGTATTATCTGGAAAAGATCAACGAAATAAAATTTGATTTCCTTTATGAATTAGGTACCCATATAAAATTAACTATATACTTCTAAATCAACAATTTGTCATTTTGTTTGATAAGAAAATTTAGTTTTTGTTCGAATAGGTAGTTCCATCATTAAATACCTTTGAATATTAATTAAATAATTAAATCAAGGAAAAATATACATCTGTGTTGGTTTCGCCAAATTACAGGAAATGAAAAATCCGTACCTGAAATACGACACAACCCGTAAAATATGGGACATCTGTACCCTTAGCACGAATTTTCACTCTTTTACTTTACAGCGTCTTTCCGTCAGACCAGAGTGTGCGAAGAAAGAACATTTTTTTTCCTTGAAAATTGTCAAAGTTCCAGTTTACTTTACGTCTCAAATACTGAAAATTCGTGCTAAGGGTACTGGTCTCTATTTAATTACCTATTAGTTAAGCAGAGAAGCCGCTCTATTTATAACATCAAAATCTTTTAAACAAACTTAAACCAGTCGAGACTCAAACCGGCACGAATCTCAGTAACGGGGTGGCCGAAATACGTCTCTTAGGGAAAACATTTAAATAATGATATTTTCAAAGCATGAAATAATATGAAACAGCGAAGATAACAATTCGGTAAATGCTCTGTTAGACTGTCACCTAGTTTTATTGAGTGCGTATCAAAACAATTCCGCGTTCTCAATAATTTTGTTTGTATATTTTTGTGCAGTTTATAATTTCCTGGTTAAATAGGTACAAGGAAATATAAACTGTCCTGTTGAACGTTGATAAGGCATGTTGACAACATTAATTAATTGCAAATTAATTAGGTCAGCTAAGAGATTTGAAAAATATTGGATTCGCAATTTTTTATTTTGAATCAATGCAATTTTTGAACGATATAACTCATCAAAATTCGGAAGTTTGGGTTCGTGACTTCAGAAGCATGTAAAAACTGTACTAGCTTGTGATTTTTAAAGAGCCTTTTTCGTATCTTTGTCAATTTTTTCGTATCTTTGTCAATTTTGGTTTACGTAATAAAAGTACGTATCAAATATTTTTTGATAATCTATCTGTACCTTTATCACGAGTTTTCACTATTTTACTTTACATCATCTTTCCAGTATTTACAGCGTTTCAGTATGAAAAAATGGAACAGCGCCTCTGGTGTGCGAAGAAGGAACAATTTTTTTCCTCGAAAGCCAATTTGTAAATGTCAAAGTTCTAGTTTACTTTACGTTAGAATAACTGAAAACTCATGATAAGGCCTCTGACGGATTAATTTTTTTTTTTTTCGGTCAAATACCTTTACTGTTTAAGTGGAACATTACTAAGCCGGTAATAATAATAAAACAACAGATAAATATTCGATGAGGCTATTTTGCTTTCCTAACCTATGTCCATATCATGTTTGGAAGAGAAATGGTAATGCATCTATCATCATAATGGATCGTAACTGTCCTCTTTAGTGGTGAATATTTCCCTTTAAATAAGGCCATGATAACGTGGTCAACGTCTATGTTAGATCGCGTATGTAGTACTAGCAATCGACGGGTTTCTATGTCCTGGGGCCGTATTACAACGTCTTAAAACCAGGCTTGTTCCGGCGAGTGAAAGTGACAGAGCTATACAAGTCGTCTAGCGCCATCTAGTTCACTCACTGGAATAAGCCTGGTTTTAAGACGTTTTAATAACCCCCCAGGGGTTTAAAAAGACCACGTAAGTGAAATTTAAATATTATCATCATAATCATCTCAGCCATAGGACGTCCACTGCTGATCTCCACATATACTGGCTGGAAGCGACCTGCATCCAGCGTCATCCGGCGACCTTTATAAGGACGTCTGTCCATTTTGTTGGTGGACGTCCTACGCTGCGCTTGCTAAACATGTAAGTTCTATTATATGCCTTGAAATGATTTTGATTCCATATCCTAAAGTTTTTTTTTTACGTGGTAAAATCATCAAAAGAGGCCTCCCGCCCTGGGTGGAGCGTTAGGGACTGTCAGACTTCCTTCAATAGCTCTCTACACTCCAGAATCACGCATGATAGTTTACACAGTTCCGCGACAATCTATTCTAACGCTTGAGCAGTAAAATTTCTTTTATGAATTGTAAAGAATTTCATATTGTGAGTTTTGTTAAACGAGTCAAACCGAGTATGAAAAAATGTTATCCCCATTGGATAAATGTGCGCATTTACGTATGTCTATGTATGTTATAATTTTGGCCATTAGTTAGCTCGTTATTAGATAAAAGCGTTGATGTTACCATCACGCAAATGGCCGCTAATATCTAGCTTCAAGACCGGCAAACGACACCTCCGGATGCGGCGGGTGGTCTCCTCTCAGTTAAGACCACACGGCACATACATTTAATCAATCCATCGTAACCCAGAAGCAGGTTACACCCATTACTTATCTACTAACCTGAAATCGATAACGGGAAGGCGTGTATCAACGCTACATAAACTACTTTGCAAATTATAATCACATAAAATCATGTATGTGATTCATTTTCGCGGAATAACCGTGTTATTTCAATAACGTTTGGTAGTTTTTTTTTAACGTGGTAAAATGATCAAATGAGTCCTACTGGCCAGGGCAGGGCAGGAGGGTCTGTCAGTGTTGTACTGACTAAAATCCACGGTGTCTCTTCAATAGCCCTTTATGTTTCGGGGTCAGAGTAGCTCGTTAATCCCGCGACCCCGGCAGGCTTTGGTCCTCTAAGGGAGGCCCGTCAGTTTGCTGACAGCTCTTTGAACGTGGGCTATTGAAGGACACCGTGAATTTTAGTCAGTACAAGTCTGAGAATTCCACCCGTTCTGCCCTGGGTGATCGACTGATTGCATGATTTAACCATGTAAAAAAAGACACAAAAATGTCCAACGTTTGCGCACGGCTTAAAGCTGGGGACGCTAACGTTTCTATCAATCTACTTTAGAGCCTATGCACACCACATTTTTTTAACGCGCCGGTGCAGCGCGTTTGACACAATGCATACGCGATACGCAGTTCACGCAAGTCATACGCAACCTAGAACAAATGGCAACAAACTGCTCTGATGAAAACGCACCGTCGACGCGTTTAAAAAAAGTAGTGTACATAGGCTCCACAATAGGCTCTTAGCCTTGAAAATATATTTATACTTATTTGATTTGACAGAACACGTCACACATGGACAGCACAAGAAGAACTTAATTAATGGTAAATACACAGACGTGTGGCGCATATAGTTTAACTGCTATGCGGAATATAGAGGAGGTTATCTGTGCCATAAGGAAACTACCATGGTTTGCGTGCGTTTTCCTACCTGTTTGTGCACGCTAGAAAAACTACGGTGAGGGGACAAAAGCTTTTAAATTATGTATTTAAAGTTGCAATGGGCACATTCACCCTTCATGTGGAAGTGAGAATGTAACCCTGTTTGCCTTATATTAAATTTTCAGTTAAAGCACCATAGTGTATGTAACAAACGAATATTTTGAAAGAAACAACACGAGTTTACCGTAGTCTATATATTTTTAGAATGTTTCCCTTTATTCTTCTTCAAAATCAAATAGAATATGACTGAGAAAGTCTATAGTAGGGGAGCCGAGGATGCTAAATTTGCAGTTACTCGAGCGTCATGGAGACCTATTGGATTTGAAAGATTATGTTCTAAAAAGAAAAAAAGTTTCTGACAAGTTTTCTATTTTAGTGAGGGGGAGAGCTTGTAAAGAGCTTTGAAACTGTAAAAAAAAACAGTTGTACAGAAGTACTCAAGCGCGTCAGATATTTATAGTGTAAACGCGCTTTACATTTCTGATAACCAATACATATTAATCTGACGATTAACTCGAGGGGGCTGTCCGTGGCAAGCGGTTGAAAATCCAAAAAAAAATAAGTTACTCGAGCGCGTCAGATATTCCAAAGTGTATGTAAAGTAAACCCTAAAAAGTGTCGTATTAAAATGTCTGACGATTTGGATGTGGCGCAAAGTAATAATTCATATTTCTATCTGTAAAAAAAAAACGTAATCTCGAGATACTCGAGCGCGTCAGATTTTTATGCAGGAGGTTCAAATTGATAGCATAGTCCTCCTGAATAATAATCTGACAATTATACGGAGGGATATCGCTATTCTGAGCATCTTAAAATAAATTTATAAAGAAGATAACTGCATTCACGCATAAAAAAAGTATAAAATTAAATTAAATGTAGTAATTACAAATAGAAACTCGTCTACATCATTAAAATCCTATCAAAAACATAAATGTCAAATGAGAGCCAAGTTCAATTATGATATATGCATTGGTTTACGACTTCACGGACAAAATAAGTGAAATCTAAATAGGTGCCAAGTTCAGTGGTCAGAGGGCCAAAGCCTGCCAGGGTCACGGGACTTATTCCATCACCGTGACCCCGGAACATAAAGGGCTATTGAAGGACACCGTTGATTTTAGTCAGTACGAGTCTGACAGTCCCTCCCGCCCTGCCCGGGGTGGGAGGACTCATTTGATGATTTTACCACGTTAAAAAAAAAACCAAAAAAGTTAAGTGGTCAGTGCTGAAGTTTATGTAGTTGGTTTATGTGAAGTTTGCACAAAATCAGTAGAGCGGTTCTTCATTTATCACATTTTTTTGTAACAAATTAATTCAATAAAAGGCGGATCATTTTGTTAATGGGATTTTTGCTGTCAAAGTACCGAAGCACCTAACGGGCTGAAATGAAGATGTAAATAAAAATTTGCTCGTCAGGAATGAGGCTCTTTACAACAGCGTAATCTTTGAGTCGCTTATAAATAAGTCTCTCTTAGATTTTTCCGCGAACATTCAGGAAACTGATAGGACGGTAACTCATGGACTCGGACTTGGGCTTGCCTGACTGATGACCAATAACAATGGCCTCTTTCCATGCCTGGCATTTTTTTTTTTTTTTTTTTTAGCGTGGTAAAATCATCAAATGAGTCCTCCAACCCCGGGCAGGGCGGGAGGGACTGTCAGACTTCTACTGACTAAAATCCACGGTGTCCTTCATAGTCTGTTACGTTCCGGGGTTACGGTTAGGGAATAATCCCGCGACCCCGGCAGGCTTTGGCCCTCTGAGAGGGGGGCCCCGTCATTATGCTGACGCTCTTTGAGGCGCGCGTGGGACACAACGCGCCGTCGACCCGGGTTCCATGCCTGGCATGCCATATTATTGCTCGGAACGCCACATACATTAAATCACGACCGATAGTAGCGAACTAACTGGTACTTCACCTTTTCTTCACGATTCTACCGACTTCGCCCCATGGAAAACGTCAGATTATTAGTGAGTATGATTTTTACAGTGTAACCTTCAATAAAATAAAAAAATGAAACGCGCTCGAGTATTTCAAAATGACGTTTTTTTTTTACAACTTCAGTACTCGCTCATTTCCTAATGCCACGCTCAAATTGTCAGATTATTGAAATATACACTCTTCTGAACGTAATTAATCTACCTTTTCTTAATCTGACGCGCTCGAGTATTTCTGCGGATCGATTTTTTTTTACTAATCTGACGGGTTCTCCCAGACAAACCCCACCAGATAAAGGGTTGATATTTGGTACAGGTACATTAAAGGGTGCAAGGATTCTCCCTTATAATAATCTGACGCGCTGGAGTAACAGCAAAAATCCCTTCCTGGGCTCCCCAACTATAATTAGTCCTAAGTACAATAAGATTTTAAAAATTATTTGATAATTATTTTTTCTTTACAACTTACGACGAAAGCCAAAATTGTCGAAGATACGAAACTTTTAAGTGAAATTTTTCAAATTTTTGACGCAACACATCCGAATTTTGTTGCGTTTTCAAGGGATTTGTCAGAAGAAATTAATAAAAAATAAAAAGTTGTTTACTATTTTTCAAAAAATTTACTGACGTCTTGATTAGATTTGCAATAGGATACTCATCATACTTATTGAATTCGCAAAATGATTGATCTTTTGAAAAGTAGCAAAACGTCTTTCACTTATTAAAAACTGCACATTAAACCAGTTTTAACCAGTTTTCAGTTTGCTAACTTAACCAACCGCCATTCTTATGTAAGTTTTCTTCGTCTTAGGTAGCAACTCAGATTTTTTGTTATAAAATCGTGCGAAATAAACGTGAACTCATTATTATGCAAGCAAGGCGTGTCTCAGACGGTGAAAATAGTTACGTCATACACGGTCACGAGAGCATGCGAATGACTGAGGAGGTATAAAGAAATTTAACACACTTCTTGTCAATTTGAAAGCCATTGTTACAAGACAAGTTCTGTTTACTAATGCAGTCTAGAAATAGAAACGTAATAATGTG
This sequence comes from Agrotis segetum, assembly GCA_036375495.1. Lineage (NCBI taxonomy): Eukaryota > Metazoa > Arthropoda > Insecta > Lepidoptera > Noctuidae > Agrotis > Agrotis segetum. The sequence continues at coordinate 96,542 of JAQSVV010000536.1, read as the reverse complement.
TGTTGGAAAACACTTTTGATTTCCTGAAAATATTAAATGTATTAATATGGATTTTTTATGTTTTTGAGGCCTTTACCCAGCCCTCTTTATGGAATAAAGTGTAAGCCTTAAAAAAATTATCACTACCAAGTACCAGAGATGTAGTATTTTGCAAAGAACAATTCAGGAGAGGGTAGGGGTTAAAAAGATTATTCAAAAAAGCGATCATCATTAAAATAAAAGTTTTTTAAGAGCATCCAATAAATTCCAGTCAAAACTATGTTTTACCAAAACTCCAACTTGAAATCTAAAGCACTCCCAAGAGAGGCAATCTACATTAAATTGTTCTTCGAAGCATAACATTTTGAACAGAAATTAAGACCGAATTAGAAACCATACTGAAGCTCGTAGTATTATTTTCGTCATCGCAGACCATGTCCTAATATTGGACGTCGCGGCAGTTACCTCATTACCGTGACCCCGGAACATACGTGTCATCCCACATCGGGCAGGGCAGAAGGGACTGTCAGACTCGTACTTGCTGAAATCCAAGGTGTCCTTCAATAGCCGTTTAAGTTCCAGGGTCACAGTTACTGGATTAGAAAGTCCCGCGACCCCGGTAGGCTTCAGCCCGCTAGAGGGGACCCGTCAGATTGCTGACAACTCTTTCAGGCGCGTGTGGTAAGTACACGACGCGCCGTTCACCCGGGCATAGTACATGATCGGACAGCGAGTCTCCAACATTTGAACTCGATATTTTATAACAGATACTACAACTTCGGACATATTAACATGTACCACGATTCCACGAAGATTACATTACGATATAATTTTTAAACTGACATTTTAATTACTGTTGAATCCCTTAAATGCTATGTGTAATTGAATCTCGATGCGTTAAGACCAGTCATTGAAATATTGCAATGGTAATTAAGCACGTCTGGAGTATATCTCACAGTTTCAATTTGAAATTGAGCGCATACATCGTGCGTGTGGCGGGCTCGTAGCCCGTAATAAATAGCTAAATAACAACAGTGCTATAAAAATGGCGGCTGAAAGATATAGGATAACTGTCAAAACTGTCAGTTTGATAGAATGTTTATACTTTGTTACTGTGGATTTCAATTGAAACTAGAAATAGACCGAGTTACATCTGGATTTCTTTTTTGCATACAAATTGCTATTGAGGGCAATGTATTTTTTTAATCATGAGGATTATTTTAATAAGCATCGGGTATTAACAATTTGCATAATATTAAGTCGTTTTGTATACAAGGTGTTTTGACATGAGGTAGTAACTTCTTTACAATATCTTGGTAAAAATGCACAACATGTATCGCATAATCCGTTTAAGTTTTAATGTGGACAAGTGATACTGGACTACAAATATTTAAATTTCAAATTACACTTATTCATTAGCTACTTAGCTCATAAAATAATAAAAAAGAGCATGTGAATATTGTTATACTTGCATACCGAAGTTTTAAGATCGGATATATAAAGGCATAAGAAGTGTTTAAATGATTTTTGTACGTACGCGAGCAGGTACTGAAATATTAGAAACTCAAAATTAATAATAAATATAGTAAACGGGTACATATTTGAATATCGAAGATTAAAATATCTACGCTTAAAAAATCGATGTTCAGAATATCGAAAATTAAAATATCGATTGTAACAAAATATCGAAAAATGTTACATCTACGCTTAAAACGTCGAAGATTAAAATGTCGACTGATTTAAATGTCGAATGATTCAAAATATCGAAAGACGTTATGTCGAAATTCAAAATATCAACGTTTAATACATCGCAGTTCATAATATCTACGTTAAAAATACCTACTAGTTGAAATATCTTGGCGATGGCGGGGTCTTTCAGGACCCGCCATCCTCTTCGTACCTGACCTGTCCAAGTCGGGGTGCCCTAAGTCCCGGATAAAAAGTCGGACTCGCTTTTGCATCCTTAGTCAAATTGCTGATAACCACCTACCAAAGTATGTCGACGGAGCCCCGCTTCGCGGGGCTCCTATTTCTGTTTGCAAGGTTTAAAGTAACCTAACATGAAGACGATGGCGGGGTCTTTCAGACCCCGCCATCCTCTTCGAACCTAACCTGTCCGAGTCGGGGTGCCCCAATTCCCGAGCTCGCTTCGCTCGCTCTTGCGTCCTTAGTCAAATTACTGATTACTACCCAACAAGGTAGCTAGACGGACTTTGGATGCAAGAGCGAGCAAAGCGAGCTCGAAACTTGGGGCACCCCGACTCGGACAGGTTAGGTTCGAAGAGGATGGCGGGGTCTGAAAGACCCCGCCATTCTCTTCGTGTTAGGTTACTTTAAACCTTGCAAACAGAAATAGGAGCCCCGCGAAGCGGGGCTCGTCGAGTTACCTTGTTAAGACATTCGATAATCTGTATTTCGATATTTAGATCTTTCGATGTAACTTTTGTAGATATTTAGATTTTAGATATATTGGACGTAGATCACTTAATCATTCGATATTTTAAACTTTCGATATTTTAATTTTCGATTTCATGGTCATTCGATATTTTCATTTTCGATATTTTGAACATCGATATTTTAAGCGTAGATATTTTAATCTTCGATATTCAAATATTAGTCTGGTAAATGAGTGCTCAAAAAGGGTATGTGGTTGGAAAAGTCGAAAGCAGAAAATCTGACTTTTGAAGTTTGTTTGGACTAGTTAGAAGATAAACATACTAAAAGTCCTGACCCCTCGGAGGTGAGCCCGGGGGAGGGGGGGGCAAAGAAGGTCCCGTTTTTTGGTTTTTTGCTTATATCTCGAAAACGATGCGTCGTATAAAATTTTGTTGTACTACATAATAAAACCTCATAAAATTCTCTACAACTTTGCTTGTCACATTTTTTATCTATCTCCAATATTTTCATAGCTGTGAGCTCCGAAAAATGCCCGATTTTCAAAAATGTGTTAAATTTTCTGTCTCGTTCTTTGTTTTCTTGTTTATATGTTGAAAACGGTGCGTCGCATGAAATTTAGTTGTACTAAAGAATAAAACCTCATAAAATTCTCTACATTTTTGCCTTTTACATTTTTTATCTATCTTCAATCACCTAGCTATGAGCTTCGAAAAAGTGGATATCTTAAAATATGTTCTTCACTCTAACGTTTCTTATCACACATCGCTCTTTTATATTTTTTTTCTTAAAAACTAGACAACCGGACTATTTAACACTCCCGCCTCTTTGGACATGACGGTCCTGGTTGTGGTTCGTCAGGGCTCGCCTCTTCTTCTGTTGAATTATTTCAGAAGATGGAACGCAGGCTGCTACTTCTGCTTCATATACCTCGCCGTCGCGCGTCGGCGTCATCGTCGTGTTGCAACGAATGAATGCCATTTGTGCAACTTCTAGGAGAGGCTTTCCTACACCCACATCTAGCCCTACTCCAATCAGTGGTGCATCGGCAAAATATTAACTTTAGTATTTCTTCCGGTGCAGCTGGTTCTTTGGTTTCAACAGGAAACAAAAGGTTGCTTTCAGTCCGTTACCATCCCCATAGTTCAGGGGAAAGGTCTTGTCCAAGCCAAGCCAGAACCTGATGATAAGTACGGACAGAATGCTCCATCGCTGCTCCCTCAGTTGGTGGTAGGGAGGAAATGTCTGGTTTAATATTTGATACTGACTGGGTGAAACGCTGGTACCGATAGTTAATAAGAGAAGTCTCCTTCTTGCTCCATACCACCTTAGAAAGCATAACTTTCTATTTTTTCTTATGTCATCATGCGATGAAGAGGGGTTTAAAAACACTTCTGCGGCTTGACGGATCTCGGGACTTTTTAAGTAAAGTTTACAATTGTATGAGGCTTCCGCTGCAACAAATTGACGCTAGACGACCCACTACTTCTTCACCCCAATCATCTCCTCTTGCATACCCAGCCTCAATGCATGAGTTTTTAAAGGCTACGTTCCTAACAGAGTATACTGTCTGTCGTTTTTCTAAAGATTTTTTCTTTTCAACTTTGAATGGACATGCACAAAAAAGGCATTGAGATTTGACGACAACTTTTGGTTTTGATGACCTCAAAGTATGAATCCCGGAGTGTCCAGCATACGGAGTATGTTTCCTTAGATCTGCTTTAATGCTGTCGGGTCTTGTGTATTCTTTCTGACAAGATGTGTGAACCCTTAGAGCCTTCAAATCTTTAAGGTGTGGGCTCTTTTGATCATTTCTGAGTTCACTAGCACAAATCAGAGAATTTATCCCCTTTTGACCGATCTTGGAAACATTTTCTCCACCTTGTTCCAGCATTTTACCACGAATAAAACACAGTTCTGTCATTTTGAAATCTTTGTTGTGACTGCTTCCCTGCATTATCGAGTGCACAGATACAAAACTCAATAAGTCACGAACGAAATAGCAACATAAGCCCGAAGGCATCTTGATAGATATTATTGGGAGTTTTAGTCAGTTTGAAAGTAAACTTTTTCCGCCTTCACCGCGTGAATGTACTCCCAGTTTATGTTATTTTTTAATAGCGTAAGTGAGAAATAATAAATAATTGTTACAATGTGCTATAAAGATAGAACACATTTTAAAAATTGCTCGTTTTTCGGGGCTCACAGCTATGCAACTATTGATGATAGATAAAAAGTAGGAAAGACAAATTTGTAGAAAGTTTTGCCAGCTTTTATAATACACTACAATATTATCCCATGTGGTGCATTGTTTTCGAGAAATTATAAAAATCACAAAAACCGGTACAGACAATTGTACAAATTTCCGAAAAATCAATTTTTTTTTCACAGGTCATAGTTTCACAATGATAAGAGATAAATAAAAAAAATATAGCATAGTTGTAGAGAATTTCATCAGGTTTCAATCTCTAGAACAACTAAATTTCATGCGACGCACCGTTTTCAACATATAAACAAGAAAACAAAGAACGAGACAGAAAATTTAACACATTTTTGAAAATCGGTCATTTTTCGGAGCTCACAACTATGAAAATATTGGAGATAGATAAAAAGTGTGACAAGCTAAGTTGTAGAGAATTTTATGAGGTTTTATTATGTAGTTCAACAAAATTTTATACGACGCATCGTTTTCGAGATATAAGCAAAAAACCAAAAAACGGGACCTTCTTTGCCCCCCCCTCCCCCGGGCTCACCTCCGAGGGGTCAGGACTTTTAGTATGTTTATCTTCTAACTAGTCCAAACAAACTTCAAAAGTCAGATTTTCTGCTTTCGACTTTTCCAACCAAAATCATTCATTGCCCAGACTATATGTACCCATAGTAAACATCCCGTTTAAACTCTTCTTTACATAGTTAAGTCACGTTAATCTTTCAGTACTCGCATAACTCCAAACGAGATGCACCAAATTACATTTTTTTGTGTCCCACTGCTGGGCAAAGGCCTCCCCTTTCTCCCCTCTCTATTTTGGGCCATTTCTGGAAATGTCTGCCCTGCGAACATGATCAGATCGTCACACCACCTCCGCCGCGGTCGACCTCGACGGCGTTGTCCTCCCTCAGGCGTCCAGTGAGTGACGATCCTTGCTCACCTCTTATTACATACTAAAAAAAAAACCAACGACAAGGTAAGGAAAGGTAAGGAAAATATAAACCTGTTTAAAACCGTGGCGGGCCCTTAGTGGAAAATAAATAATTCTTTTCAAAATTTCAAATCCAAGTCTTCCTCTTTAGCATTCTCTAGTCGATTGTACTACGGATTATACAACTCTGCTACATTGCAGGTTATGAATCGAACACAATAAAGGCAGTGCACCTGCGGTAGAACGTCCGGAAAATGCCGATGTTTCAAGCTTTTCAATGCTTCGAATACAAAAGCTAGATCTTATAAAGGAAGATGTCTAGGTATAAAATGCTTTAGAAAAGTTTCAGATCACATTCGAGATGGACTACTTTATCATCCTATATTGATGGTATGACTTAGTAGATTACCGGGGACTAGTATGTGACTGTAACAATCTTCTTTATCAAAATCTCAGTGTACAATGCTTTCTTTATGTATTCAATCACTTTGTAGTAAATAAAGAGACAGTCTAACAAAAAACAACATTACACAAAAGTTTTTACCACTATATCTAAGAAAGACTTAACAAATTCCAGCTTTTAATCGACTATTCCCGAAGTCGGTAACTATGTCCGACAGTGGTAGCCAACGGCATACCTAAAAGTTGGGATCGTTTTGTAACTAAGTGGAAGAAAATGCCCTGTCTTGGGCATTTTCTTCCACTTTAAGTCCGCCTTTGTACTTAAATGTGCAAGAAATTTTAAATAATAAATCAATTAATTATTTTTTATATCGTGTGATCTTCCACCACCACTTGTGGATAAGAAGTGAACATCATAATTTTTAACGATTAGGAGAATGTTAAAAAATCTTCGTTTTACGACAAGTTTCTTCACATCGGTGGAGAACCCCATAGCACAGCAATAAATTTCCCTGAATATCTTTTGACAAATGTTGATAGGCAGTTCGCAAGGACATTGCGTGATCGGCCATCATTGCTTAATGTACTTAGACGACTAATATTTAGTTCGCACATCGTAATACCAGGCTGGCTACAACTTACATGCGAAGTTACCATTAACCTCCAAGGGCAAGATGTCTGTCAATTTAATTTTACTACTTCGACTGTAATCAAGGCTTGGTGCCGCAGGTAGGCCAAGTTGCAGGTTGTAATTTTGTATTTATTAAATGGCATTAAAGTTATCTGATACTTTAGAGCCCACACAGATGGAGATGTTGTTGCTAGGACTGGTAGAAACGGCAGAACAGCTTACAGAATTAAAGTCATAAAGTATGGGTCCATTTCAAAGGTTATGCAGTGCCTTAAAGCCAAAAGTAAATCAATATCTGGCCCATTAGTCACAGGCTTTGGTGCAGAGTACAAAATATTACTACCTGGGCATATATTTTTTTCTCCGATTATATTATCTCCACTTGATATCAAACGATATGCAGAAAACTTTAATGCTACCAACTATTTATCACTAAGACATCTCTACCTAAAATAATTCAAATCAGTTAGGTATTTTGTTCAAAGAAAAAAAGGACACAGGCCGTGCTAAAATAGGGACTTTACATTTAATATTAAAGATATTATCAAAGAGATCTACACCTCTAATAGTAGGCATACACCATCCTGCCTATGTGAACGATAGATGTGACGCTTGCAATTGTTTCAAATCGGCATTTCGTCCATAGACACCATACACCACACTGCCTATCGTAAAGATTGATTTGACACAACGTCAAATCTGCATCAGTGATGCCTACTCATAACGCAACAGTGGCTAATTCTACATAAATAAATAAGTGGAATTCTGAAGCAATAGTTCAGTTTTGGGTTGAAGTAAAAAAAATTAAATTCTTCCGGTGGAATAATAAAAAAATTGGAATCGACTTCGTTTTTGATACCGAGTACGCCCACGAAATGCCTGCGGTTCATTTTTTAACACCTTTACCCTTAGCACGAATTATTTTATAAACGCAACCAAGTACTTTCAATGTGTTGAATCTGTGCAAAACTGAATTTAAAACAGGATTTCTACTAACAGAAAACCACCAACTTTATGTATGCCAAGAAGCAAACTACTACAGTTATCAGCTTGGACTTGCTATAGTTATAAGGTAGGAATGACCAAAGATTATTAACCATACCTACTACTACTATAATAAGTTTATGCAGGATGTGATGATACATACGTACATCAACTATTAAATGCAAAACCATCACTAACAAATTCATATAATGTAATCAACAATTTGATTACGTTTATTGGTTTAAACTGTCTCACAACCCATTTCTACCCCTTAATAGGTACTGGTAGATTAAAAACATACCTATATAGTGTGCACTTTTGTCCGAATCTGTCACACTAATATAAATTAACTGAACTACAATATTCACAAGCAAGGGCCATCACTGAGCCAGCATCTTCGCTGTATCATTTTAGTTACAAGTTTTTTACACTAGAAAAATGGGTTAATTTAATGGTAATTTCTTCATGTTTACAGATTATTTTATCTTTGGACAGTAACTCTACTGAGAGCAAGGATTGCCTATTCTCAATTTCGCTGCTGCTCTGTGAATCATGCAAGAAAAACACACTGAATTATATGATAAAATATGTGGTAGTTTACCTAATATTATAGGTATATATAGTGTTTTAACCTTTTATTATTAAAATAAATACTTAGGGAAATATTAATAGTTATATTTTATTTACAAATCTTATGATTCGTCGTCTCATCGTTCTCTTGCCCTTATTCTAATTCATCAAATCTTCTATTTTTCTCTACTCATTATGTCAGTACTCACCTTTTTAGTAAAATCATGCAAAAATAATTATATTTTATATATTTGCTCTGGCAGAGCTGCTTAGCGCTTGAAATGCTTTAATTAAAATCATATCAAAATGAAAGTCGTTGGTTTTACTTTACTTACTTTACTTTTACCTATATTATTAACATTCTGTAAGTTATAACAGCATAGGAAAAATACAATTATTGTAATTTAAACATAATCACTAAATAACTATTACTAACAACAATAAGGAATATGATATTTCACTTCACTGAGATGTAAATCCATTGTACATTTTTTGTTAATCGAAGTACCTAAATCCATGATAAAGAATTACACATTGATCCAATGGCTCTCAACTTTCTGTATCAAATTGTTTGCATGAAATAATTAGGAAACATTTTGATCATACTCGTACAATACCTAGCGGTTTCACACTAGGTATATCACTGTGTCAGCTGGTTTTATCTTCCACCTTATTCATGTCTGAAGAATGGCAGGTTCTGCGATTATTTTGTGCTGATCCTCTTAGCATGTCGATGGCAATCTAAATTGAGTCGGGTCAGAATTGGACCACGCGTTTTCCATATAATTTTTCCAGAGCAAAGTCGTCGATGATGATGATGATCTCCCTTAGGTAGGTAGGTATTTTAAACGCTTCTCGATTTTATTGAAACGAACCACAAAATTTAATTTATTGAATTTCCTAACGTATTTTTGTTTGATGTTTGTTACTTAGATACACATCGATTGTTTTATTTGAATATTCGTTGTCATAGTAACCATATTGTCAGCCTCTGATTTCAGTTTTGCCCGTATTTTAATATTACTAAAAAGGTATTAAAATTAAAAATAAAATGATTTTACAATTTTATCCTAACTTATTCGTGTAGTATAAATGCACTTGTTCGTTATGCTTTCACGCCTAAACCGCTGAACTATTTTGATGATATTGGTTCGTAGACCCATCTGAAAAAAAAGTCATAATGACTACTCATTAATCGTAGTAATAGTGCCTGCAGGTAGTTGCTGGTTTTTTTAATCCTACCTAGACTTTTTAAGACGCCATTCGCGCGAATTTTTTTTTTCTGCTGGCGTTAAAAAACCGCCGATATAGAACAAATGCATTCCCTTGTATAATAATAATAATATTCCACAACTATCACACAACGCCATTTAGTCCCAAGCTAAGCAGGGCTTGTGTTATGGGTACTAGAAAACTGAAAACATACTTATATATTTTTAAATACATACTTACTATAGATAAATTACACCCAGACACAGAACAAATGATCATGCTCATCACACAAAGATTTGTCCTGAGTGGGAATCGAACCCACGACCCCCGGCATAGCAGTCAGGGTCACTAACTACTAGACCAACAGGCCAGTCAAAATCTGTTCACACGTCAGCGCTTTTAAAGTGCCAGCAAAAGAAAACGCTCGTTTGAGTCGGGGCTTACCCGTAAGTATAATAAATACTTAGTTTTAACTTACCTACCTGTTCCGACACCTTTTTTTAACCTACTTCAAAAAAAGGAGGAGGTTCTCAGTTCGGAATATTTTTTATTTTTATGTATGTTCCCCGATTTCTCGAAGACGCCTGGACTGATTTGGAAAAAAAATCTCAGGTCAGGTTCTGGTGATAGGATCCCAGGGAAAGCGAGGGTTCTTCAAATTTTATAGGCAGATAGTACCAATTATATATTTTTCTAAAGCTGTTCGAGTATTTGCATCTGATAATCATCATTTCAGGTGGATGAGCTGATGATGGAAGGTACAACTCCTTAACAGTAAGGAGTAGGCATCGATTGATTTAGTTTGTGTTCGCATATCTCCGGAATTTGAGTCCGATTTAAGTAATGCTTTTTTTTGGTGTGCGAGGTATCATTTAACTTAGGGAACACTGCAAGTTTCATCAGAATCGGTAGAAATCGGTCAGTAATTTTTGAGATATGGAATTTTATTAGCTTATTGTGTACATGAGCGATGTAATTACCGGTGCGAAGGATTACAAAATTCTAGTGCACAAGTAAGAGAATGATGTTCTTGACAAGAATTCGGGTTGAATATTTAAACTAAAAAGAGTTAAAAAAGTTTTTTTTCAAAAAACTGTAACCGCCTTCAAAAACAACCACAATCTACAAAATTACTTTTCATTCGGAAGTCGGTGGCTAAAAGACAATGAAAAGAAAAAAAAAACAAAGGCACCGACAACCGAAAGAAAAGTTATTTTGTAGATTATTTTACAATTTTTTGTGGTTGTTTTAGAAGGCGGTTACGATTTTTCTTGAAAAAGTTTTTTTATTATCACCGCTTCAATACACGATTATTTTGACATTGAAAAATTTTGCCTTTTTTTAATTGAAGTCGAAAATAAAAATTATAATAATGCAGAGAAGTGTTGCTTTTTATTATTTAGCTATTAGCCTCCGAGGGTTACACGAGCACAAAGTCATGAAGCTTGGTTTTTGGGTAGTTAATTCATAAAGCCTCATATATTTATCCTTATTTTACAATTTTTTCGCTTAAATAATGACCAACATTTGAAAGGACCCCCTACCCTAAATAAAGGGAAAATATTTATAAAGGGGAACACTGTCTTATATTGCGTACGCATCACAGACTAGATAGGTACGCATGCTAGACGTGGTGCGTTCGAAAACGTATTTCTAGTAAATTGCAATGTAAAATCCGAAATGCGGAGAATGCCCCAAGTCTTGAGTCAATTCTATTATATATCACTTTTGTACAATTATTTCTTATTTAGTCACTGAATTTGGATTAGTACTGGTTATTTTTACCAAAAATAAATATTTGTCAAAAAGTCGAGTTTCAGACGGAGGCCATATGCAGGACTCTGGGCTGCGTTTATATCCTTTATCCAGTTCTGTTACTGCCTAAGATGTCAAACGAGTCCGGGTGCCCGCGACGTGAAAAATGAAGCTAACTAAAATTTAATCTGCCCCGTCTTACGGTCATTCGCTGGGATAAGTTTTTACTAAATGGAATTTACTGATAAAATATTGCGACCTTTTTACCTCGCAATATTTTATCCTGCTGTCAGACTGACATTACGTTTTGTTGTTTTGCTCCGATATCCGCAGTAAAAACGAATCCTATTTTTATTTGAGAGTAAGTTTTATTTGTGGATTATGGATTTGTATTAAACCGGCAAATTGATGATTTGTTCAATAAACTGAGCTCGCTCAATTGACATTTGACAACTAACATTGACAGAAACTTATGACTCCGTTCAGCGAACCTACGCTAGTTTAATTTTTTCCGGCGAAATACCGCCGGAAGATTTAAACGCACCCCAGCCCTGAACATTCCTTGACCTTTAGACATGGCGCTAGTGTCTATTTCATTACATAAAATGCATTAAAAAATTAGTACCTAGAATTTCCGAAAGTCATGAGTGAGTCGGATTTTAGTGACTTCTCAATGTCGGCTGACAATAATCCCTGTATTTGTTACAGAGATTTTGCAGTATTTTACTCTACGAGGAGTCTGCTTTACTTTCCCAGTTTCACTTAAGATTGAAAATTCATATTCAGGGTATCTTGTATATTTAAATATATTTTGCCACCGGAAGAATTTCATATTTTTTTAGATTTCCACCCGAAACTAAACTATTTCTTCAGAATGCCACTTATTTATATGTAGAATGAGCCACTGTTGCATTATCTTGTCTTTTGACTCGGGACACTACTTGACTAATTTTGAAAGTCTCAATGTCATGATGAATTGAAATGGTGTTAGAAAAGTAGCTAAAAAGTTTAGCACAATTACATTTTTATCTAGCACCTTTATAAAATTAGCTAACTATCTATGAAGTTGCTAAGATGGCATCACTGCTGCACAGATTTTACGTTGTGTCAAAAACGATTTGATGACCTATCAAAATTGGCATGTCATGCCATCAAATTGGCATTCCAATACACGTTCAATTCTATTTGAGCAAATGGCAGTTTTATGCCGAATTGACAAATAGGCATGTACGTGTATGGCTACCATAAAGTAACCAACACACAAAATATTAATTTCAATGTTTTCCTTTACTCCTTCCTTCAGTTGACCCGTTTTATCTCATTTAATTCCTTCTTGACGATTCATCTAATGAATATCGTGAACGTTATAGAAAAAAATAAGATCACGATTGATACCGATACCAATTCAATGAGGAAATAATTATAAAACAAGGACCATATATGAATAAAAGTGCATATAAATGTTCAATTTACATCCAACGAAACTGTAACACCTCGTAATAATATTCATGAATAATAATCAATCAAAATGTCTTAAATAAGGTGTATTAAAAACACCTCGATTTTATATTATATTAAAGTATACACGTCAATCAATAAATAAAACTGATAGCTTTAAAACGATGTAAATGTAAGCAGTGACTGACATTATCAATGAAGATAGACACGCGACAGTAATATGTCGATAAAGGTTCAAACCATACCATTAACCGAGTGTTCCCGAGTCGCCACGAGTTTATATTTTCTATTTGCTTTCAAGTTTCTCAACAATGTGAGCACAAACAATCAAATGAAGTAAAATAACATCTTCATGTAGGATCAAATTATAAGCTGAGATTATCCATTATTTAAGCAAACAACGGGAAAGGTGGGTCAAAACCTTGCTTCAGAAACGTAGTAAGCACTGAGTTCTTAGAAAACAATTGCCAATTATCCGGGCGTATATTCCCAAGCGCTAGGTTTTTGCAAGAGCTCATACAACATGTCATTCTTGGGCAACGAGCGAACAAAATGAAGGGGGTAAACAATAAACAATGTCAATCGCAGTATTCGCCGACGTCCTTGGTTCACTGGTTGTGACACCAACACTGGTGGATTACTTGACGAAGGTCATTTGTGGATGTCGACAACCTGTCATGCAGTTATTGTTACCCGAAATTGCTATTCATTTTTGTTCGCTTATGAGGTCAAATCAAATAAGCACAGACAAAAACGATTGCAACACGGTTCTCATCTTCATTTTAGAAATCAAGTGTGTCAGTTTTAGCTCAGAGAAGGACATTATTCTCAGACTCGTAGATTAATTGTAGATTTATTCATAAGACGTTTACTCTAGTGCCGTTGGTTTAAACTCCAGTGATATTTCGCCTCTAGGCGTGACCTCTAAGCCCTATTTACCTTCGATTAACAGCGTTATTTGTAATCCAACGACAACTTTAATAGTATGAGAACGTACTCGTAGTTCTAAATACTCGACAATTCTGTTTTTAAGGACGATGAGATCATTAAATCCCCATGCGTTGTGTGTCAGTCTTCAGTAAATTTAACATAAATTGTTGTCGAACCCAAATCAAACAAGAAGAGTTTACATTAGTCGACATTGAGTCTGTTCGAAGGAATCGTTACAGGTTTGCAATCAGGGTACAGTCCATTGACTTTCATACCAGCAACGACCGTCATTATTAAAACGGTTAGTGTACATACCCGGCTCCAATTAACCGTACGCAGTTGTCTGATGGTACGTACCTGAAATGAAAAAGAACCAGTTTACTTATCGATTCCCAGTACAATTAGAAGGCTTCGATTACAAGTCAATTACAGAATGCATAAAAAACCATGACAATGTTGATATAATAACGCCTCGGAACATTTAATACTGATCGAAGATTGTGTTAAGGACATCCAGATTTTCAAGAAAGCTGACATTTGGAATTCTTGAAAATTATATGTGCCGATTTCTGAATTGTGCAATATCGTAATCGTAATATTTCGTTGCGAAATCCCAAGCGAGCGGTACGATACTCTTCGGTGTTGCGGCACAGAATCGCGCCCGACTTCGTGAGAGGTTAGATTGGTTCGAACTTGCTACTCGCAGATTCAATTATATTTAATCGTCTCGAGATGACAAAACTCCTATTACTACGGCATCGCACTCTAATATTTTATCGATATCGACGACGTTTTCTATTATCGTTTATCTATTCAGACGTGTGATTCGACTGCGTATTACTACGAATTCAATACAAATTATTAGAGACCCAAGAGTAAAAATTTTAAGAATATGCATAGAGATATCTAAAGGTTAGTAGTAGTTATGACGATTCGTCGTGGTCATTACATTTGCATATGTTAGCCAAATAAGCTGTAATTTGAAGCGGTATCCGACAACTTGAGTATCGGGATGTAGAAATCGACAGGTGCGTCGGGACGTCACTACCGGTCTGTGGCTGATAAGCGAATGTATGCCGGCCGTTCACCTGCGCCCACTGACACACTGTTTCATCTCTCTCGCTCTCGTTCGCTACGATGTACAACAAAACGAGACACACGTATACATGCACGTTCCAGCGAAGAACAAAGAACTGCATGAAACAATCCAAACAATACGTCATGCTACATTTTCAATTTGTGCAGAAAATGCCTGTATTGTAGTAATTAAAGTGACGTTATCCCACGGTATAACAATGTATGCTGTGACATAGTACGAGTTTAATTCGGTATTGTCCTCACTGGAATCTCATTTACAGTTTCTAATGGACATACATAAAAATACCTGAATTTATTTAGCATGCTACACATAGCTGTTAACTACGAGTACATATTGTATTGTTAGCCGTAGACACTAATTAGAAGCTCTATTGTTTTATAAATCAATCGTGATTATTAGCATTCTTCTGCAATAGTCTAAGCTAGCCGAATGAGGTTCATAACATTAGTATAACAATGTACATTAATATTTTATATTACAGACAACGCAAGATAATTGAGTGATTGTTATGCAGAACTGCTATAAATTATCATAGTCTAAATCCTAACAAGCTGCCAGGGAAGCTGTACACGTGCAGTTTACCATAATGGGCTAACAGCCCGTCCATCTTTACGTAAAATTACAATGTTTGAACTCAATATTCTGATTGCTGCACGCCAGAGTAAAAACGTGTGAGATGGATAGATTGAGATGCACGTATTACATAAAACGTAGTAAGTATTACACGAGGCAAAGAAATACAATAGTAGACTAATGCAAAAAAATACAAAAGACGTGATACGAGAACGAAAACGAACGCAGCAGTGCTTCTGTAAGTTATCTGGCACCTAGACCGAGATATTTATATCGACACCGAAATAGGAAGTGAATTCACAATAGAAACTAGTTTAATTATCAACGATGGAATTGATTGTAGATGATCAACCTCGCAAATTGATTAAATGCATGGAGGAATAATTACTGCTTGAATAATCATGACTACAATATAATTAGGCAATGAATTATGAATCGAAATCATTAAGTAGATAGAAACGATTATAAAGACGCTCACCTCAAATATTGAACAATAGTACTTACTGTATTCTTGTTCATAAATGCTTGCGGTTATGATTGGCTGATAAAGAGAATGTTTACTTAATTTTCCTTCGTTATCGTACAACATAATGTAATTAAGTAAATAGCGGTAATTGAAAATTGTCCGGTAATTAAATAACAATCGCATTCGTTTAAACGGTATTTGTGCAGTTGGTTTCGACATGAAGTAATTATGAGGTAGGTTATTAGTATTATACAGGCGATGTGCAAACAAGTTGCTATTATCGACTTGTCGTTTACTCCTACACGCATTGAAAAGTTTCGTGATTGCATACTAGGTATAAGCGTCATCGTCTGCTCGTCACATCCGTAAACTGCAGAAAGCTACACGCAGAAAAATGTCGGGGTACCGATATACGAGAAAATTTGGTTGCAACCGTGACAGCAAAACTTATTAATTGACTTTACAACATTTCTAGTAATAAATACTAAGTAATTAGTAGATATAACAAGGACTTAGTATTTATTACTAGAAATATGTTGTAAAGTCAATTATTGAGTCTTGCTGTCACGGTGGTCACGGTTGCAACCGAAGTTCTCGTATACATTTCTCTGCGTGTATGTAGCACAGATTGCTAAATAACTACTTCACAGCCCAAAGGCTTAACTCTCGTCTATCTACATAGTTCAGGACATAAAAAGCTTAGGTTTTAATATAATCACATTTGCTTTGGATTTCAGCCCGTTTCGTGCTGAAACTTGGCGAGAGTTCAAAAGTGAGTAAAGAGAATCCGGAAGCAGTGGTTTTGTTTTCTTTTTAGGGTTCCGTAGTCAACAAGGAACCCTATAGTTTCGCCATGTCCGTCCGTCCGTCCGTCCGTCTGTTCGCAGTTTAGCTCAGAGACGCACAGTACTAGAGAGCTGTAATTTGGTGTAAATATACGGATTTGTTGTGCCGAAAAAGTGGTAAAATAAAATCTCGTAAAATATTTTTTTTTAGGGTACCTCCTGTACACGTAAAGAGGGGATGTTTTTTTTTTTCTCGCGTACCCCTTAGTGTGGGGTATTATTAAATAGGTCTTTAAAAAATATTGATAGTTTCCATTAACAATTTTTTGATAAAAAAATTCGTTTGTGAAATATTAAGCTTTAAAGTGCTAAATTTTGCTCGACTCAAGTGTCCCCCCCCTCTACCAGCTAAACGGTTATGTTTGGGGGTATGAAAAAATTCACAATAGTAGTATATATAACAAAGTTTAAAAGAAAATTATCATGACTAAGTAGGCTTTACAACTTTACGAGTAATAGTCAACCAACTTATAAAATGAACTTGGATAACATATTTTCCTAAACAAAATGTATCGGAGAACATGCTCTTCAACTGCAAATGTAAGTTTGTCAACTTTATTTTTACAGCTGTAATATTTTAATAATATATTTTTACGGTATGTTTTTTGGGGATAGGTAGGTTTTTATCGTCAACTATTTTTAACTTACTTCAAAAAAAGGGGGAGGTTCTAAATTCGTCGTAATCTTGTTTTTATGTATTTTCCCCGATTTCTCAAAGACTCCTGGACCGATTTTGAAAATTCTTCTTTTTAAAATTAAATTCAGCGAATCAGTTTAGTTAATTCGCATAAGTATTTTGATGGGCAACTACGGAACCCTACACTGTGCGTGGCCCGACACGCACTTGGTCGGTTTTTTTTTTTTGTATGAGCATATTTTACAGACCAGATAAGCCGCTTAAATCTTTATGTGTAGTCGAATGTAAGCGGTTTGAATTTACATTGGGGGATTTTGCAAATAATTTACCGAAAATTGAATTTCCATGTAAAATAACCGGTTAAAACTAGGACTTTTGTCGATATGATGTTGAATTAGTAATAGCAAATTTTATCACTATATCGTGACCCACATCTTTTAAATTAGTCCAAACATCTTCATTATACGTAAACGCGAATTTTAATTTGTTATTATAAATATTTATTCATATGTTTTATGGTCAAGAACATAATCTCGTCTGCCGTCTGGTATTATACTAAAAACTGAATTAATTGGGATGCTTTTGTATACAAGCCAAATACTTGAACTCTTTTTATAGATATATCTTCGATGTTATCTAATAAAGAGGACAAAGAATCTCAAATAAATCAATATTTGGCATACAGGTGATACAGGATGAAAAATACAAGAAAAAAATCAAGCCAAAAGCAAACTGCTCAAATTCTATTTGAAAATTGGATCATTCACTATTGAAAGTAGTTCTAACCGTTTATGATTTCACTTTTACAATAGTCCAAAACAGTTCCAAATTAACGACAATCGAGGGACAGTGAAAAGCGTTTACGGAGGTCGCGTTCACCCGTGTTGTTTGTCACCTATTTGTGCAAACAATAGTCGAAGTGAGCAACGGAAGCGTTTACGAAGCTGGCTTGCGTTGTTTGTCTTAACAATTCTGTGTGTGTAGGCAAATAAAGCTTCTGACCTGCGTAGGTTATGATTTATGAAGCGCACGGAAAAGTATCGGGACTTTCTTCTTTTGTACCGTAGGTTTATATAGGTTAGAAAACAGCTTTGTTGGCTTAGCTTAATCAGGTTAATTACTTGGTCTGCGAGCTGTGACTTGGTTTATCTAGGAATGATGGATGACTCTGCGAACTACGCAGAAGTTTGCATGCCATGAATCAAACAACATTTATTACTGTAGTTCGAAATCGGCTTCTGGCAATATAACAAGAAACTGTTCCAACGAAAAAGACACAAGAATCTTTTAGAAATAACGTCGCCCTCTACTTATCAAGCGCATTCGTGCAAAATCGCGATAAGATCAGATTAAAACTATTTCTCGATAAATATTAAAACACGATCCCAATTATAACAGTATCCTTTCTTTCTAACGAGCGCCTTAACGGGTTAAAATGATTCGTTGTACATTTAATCAGCATCCAAACTGACCTGCATTACGTGGATTTAAAAACTAGTTTTGTTCTAGGTAGCCTAATTGTGGAGATATATTCAAAATTAACGTTTGCTAAAATTGTTTCAATAATTTCTTGTAACTGTACTCGTCTGCCAGCGAAGCATTAACGAGGTGCGCAGTCGCAACCGTTTTCGAAACTTCAGTCGGTTGCCGCGTTGCCGCCGACCGGTGCGTTTGCGCAACTGTGGTGCGCCTCAGGCACTCGCCGATTCCCACGCGGATTTCGTATAAACAGGTGGTGTTCAAATACAATCATTATACTCGACAAATGTTGCCAATTACAGATTCCTTTGTAATCGGCTAGCTAGAGAATAACAAACTATTGAGAGTACAATAACGTTGATTGTTAGCATTCACATTATAAGCGCAAACGCATTAGTGCTCAGTAGATACAAAGCTGTTACATTACTGAAGGTCAAATAAGAGAATGCGGTTATTTAAATTATCCAAGGAACAGATAGTCGTTTTAAACCGCATATAAATATTGTGCCAAGCAAAAACAAATACAGCTTCATATTCTATTTGATTTTATTTCCAAGGGAGATAAAGTACGAACAGTAGTAAATCCCACGAGGAAACAAGGAAACACGCTGTCTCACACGTTGAGGATGATTTACAGTGCGTCTGTTTGTACCGAGTTACAATAGAAGCCAGTAGAGAATTGGCTGCAATAAATATGCAAGCTCACGAACTAAACACCTAAGAGGTCACCTGCTGCGCCTACAGATATATTTACGAGTCCAAAGTACTTAATGCCACGCCTTTGCCCTTTAAGATTTACATTACATCTAAATAACTTCGTGAATACCACAGATACAAGGCTACTTTTTGTGTTCAATCAATAACGCTTTGAATATCGAAAAAAAAAGTAATGGAGCACTCCATCATAAAAAAGCGTATCATACATTTAGAATTAATTACAAAAAGGTGTCTCATTACACGAGAAAAACACTAGGTCTGACGTAGTGCAACCGTTATTGCCATTATAGTAATTCAAAAGCAGGACAAATACTTTACACGTAAAAGGTTAATCGAATAAGTACGGCATGTAGATTAATGTAGCCGGTGTATTCGATGCTAGCCTAATTATGTCTTACAGTGAGATTGTTAAGGGCAAGAATGCAACGGCGACGTAAATTGCACGTCCGCAGCGGTAGGTGAGGTGTGCCGATCGACAACCTTCCATTCTCTCGAGACTGACACCAATGTCGATAGGCTATTAAATATTAACTAGTAACAATCGCTGCCTCGTTTGCACTGCAGTTCAAACGAGAGGATATCACTTAATCGAAGACACTTCTTTCATAAAGATACAAACATCTCTACTAGCTGATAATGCAATTTTAGTATTTATCATCCAAGTAAAAATGCGCATAATTTTATATTCCACATCTCATCTTTATGTTGAAGCCAGATGATTGAGTTAATAAAGTGGAAAGATCGTTTACGAAATGGAATTCTATATTTACGGCTGATAAATAATTTACAAGTCGTAAATTGAATGGCGCTCCGAGATTATATGACGCAAAGATGTGCAGTTTCCCTTTAAAGCGTTCGAATATAGCAGTGCGAGTTTTATGGCAACATAAAACGGTTTCCAAAATCAACAAGCGCAGCAGTCTTGGAGCGCGAGTATTTAGACGTATTGAGTGAAATCGTAAACCTCATGACCTCAATGAAGACAGTCGGAGACGATCTTCGCCGAGATTTCGGGCTGATTTCGAAGGGAAGCTAACGGAAACCGCAACGGTGCACATGTTCACATAGTAATCAGCCGATAATGTTCTCCTACTGCTAGGACACAAGCCATGACTTTTGGTAATAATGACACAAATGTCTTCGATCCTTTCGATGCAGGTCAAGCTAGTTTCCGCATGGACTCAAGAGTTACAACTCGAAAGACGGGCCTATTGCATTGCTCTTTCACATAAATGTTGACATAGTTTGTTATCAGCACACGGAGAGCTCCCTTTGCTAACAGAACTGCGCAGTAGGAATAGTGGGAAGACCGCGACCTTGGACCGGCTTCGACAACGGTCGCACGTCAATCACATTCTATTAGTTCAAAGCCACATCTATAAAGTTCATTACCTCAATGGAAGGAATGATTTGCGTTCGTTCAACGCGACCTTTTGATCCAAGACCTGGTGCAAGTCTTAAATATATTGTAGCAAGACAATAGCACTTAAAACAACCATTGAATGGAATTTTCTCAGACACTGTATTTAGAAATTAGTAAGAATGTCCATTATAAAACCGGCACCTAATACGAAATACTTAAAGTTCTGCCTTGACACATATCGGTAAAAGCGAGATTATCAGCTATAGACATAATCTTGGCTTCCGTCCAACACAATGTTTGAAGTAACGTCATCCAAACGAAGCGAGATGATATTGAAATATTGTATTCTGAGGTGTTTTAATAAAGTCGAGGTCAATGAATAGCAGTCATTTTCAAATCCGATCTTTATCAATTTTTGAATTACTAAAGCTTGTTTGCTACAAATCTACAACTAGGTGAAACGAATTTCTTACACAACGATAGTTTACAAAACATTCAAAATTCATACTTACGACAGAACATAGAACAATGGTCTTGATAAGGTTAAATGTAAACGAAATCTAAAATGATGTACAAGAGCAAAATGCTTTTAGATGTGGCGTAACGAAACAGTGGCAATCAATAATAATTTGTTTAATTAATTCAATATTCATATCTCGAGTTATTTTCTTACGCAAGACCCTACAAGCCTACGTATTATTCAGACAGTGCATTGGTTACAACACGCCCACGCTTTTCTCTTGTAACTTGTTCGTGTCGTATCGTAGTTCACAATCACCTCGCCCTCGTCTCGATTGATAGAAAAACTAGTTCAATCTTGGACAAGGCTGGTAACAACCCCGCCGATGGAGCCATGGCATCGCCTATTATGCCTGACCTACATACACATCGCTATGGCTAACTGGACGACCTGGTACATGATGTGTTCTTGAATAATGATGTATGTTGTGATTAAGTTAAAGAAAGTATGTTTACGATTTTGAAAACATCAATGTAACTACAATACAAGAAAACAATACTTTACAAGTAGGTAGTTATTTGCTCTAGTTTTTATCGGGCAATAAAAAACTCGTAGCCATAAACTTGCAAGAAGCTATAAATATTTCAATACCGAATTTTTCATTGTGCTATAGTTCTGTTGTAGACCTTGAAGAGTTGGGTCTCACAGAATCAGAAATTCTTTCCAAGTTACAAACAAAGACGGCCAAATACGACAAGTTTCATACAAAGTTTCAATAACAACATTTCTTTGTTGTTAGTACCAACTAACCTTGCTTTTGATGGACAATGAGCGTCCATTACTGTAGGGCCATCATTCAATGGTTCCATTGTGATACTAATCATTGAAATCAATTAACAATAAAATGGAATAAAATAAAAAAGAACCGTTCACATTGGCTGACCTCATAATGCTTTGACTTAAACATATGAACATAATATATGTATCTGAGTTACAAAACCACAGAAGGTTGAAATAACTTTGCATGTTATGTGCTTGAGATTGATATTTATAATGAAGTGCAATAATATAAAGACACATAGGATGGATTGCATGAAGATAAGACAAGAAAGGGGGTGACTGTTGAGTTGACAGGTGAAAGAGAAGTAGGAATGGAAGAAAACACTGCGTTGAAAACAAATATGATTAGATGGGGTCAGGAAAATAATAATGAATAACAACGCCTATTTCAAGCCAGGATTGAATCTAAAGTACAATGCGCAGGATCAGTGTTAGTTTGTAAGTAATCAATAAAATATTTCCTCACACACAGGTCGCAAACGATCGTATCGCGTGACCGACAAGTTGACATTTGCATTTCGGTGTGACTAATTACGATTGACCATCATTGTAACGGTTGTCAAGTCACTCGGTCATAAATAAAATGATGTTACGTCGTTTTCACAATTAGGATTTGATTACTGGCTGTGTAACCTTTCAATTTTTACTACCGTTATTATGCTTATTGCATTGCCAAGAGGCATGAATTAATGACGAGCAAAAATTGAGACTAATATAAGGTTTTTTTTTTAAATTTTGGCTTCTTGGCGGCACTTAGCGCCTTTTTTGGAGATAAAATCATCAAATGAGTACACTACCCACGCCACGGCAGGACGGGAGGGACTGTCAGACTTGTACTGACTAAAATTCACGGTGTCCTTGAGCAGCCCTTTGTGTATCTACCGGAGTCGCGGTATACGTGTGTCCCGCTACCCCGGCAGGCTTTGGCCCTCTGTGATCCGTGCTAAAGACACTGTCAGACTCTTACAAGTATAAAACAACCCTGTTCTTTTAGTTGCTGCTTGCGTTCCGGTCACTAAAAATGACAAGTTTATCAAAAAGTTTGTTAAGGGAAATTTGAAAATGCTCTGGCACAGGTAGGTAGCCATGACAATTAAATGGACACCTCGACAACCACCGTAATATTATTAAAATGAATGCGGTAGGCGTTCAAAAGAGAGTTCAATTTTATAATGAAGTAGTTCACGGTCCGTGTTAATTATATTTTCAATTTCAAAACACGCCCGCTACGCCTGCGGCCACATGTAACTCGAACCAATTTTGTAAGAAGGAATATTTGCAGTAGCATTTAATTGTATAGCTTCCAGACGACCATACAAAATAATTAATCAAAATATATTTATTGCTTGTTTGGCTTTAATGGTTTTGTGCAATGGAACACGGTTGAGATTTATTCATTGATTTTAGAAAAACATCGATAGTGATATGAAAATAAATAGCATACTGAAACTTGATGCACATGATAGCATACCTATCTATTCAAGTATAGATTTATACTATCATGTCGTTGTCAAATATCATCTTCTTGAAATAGTAACGTCGCAAGGGGCCATAGCATGAAAACGTCTTTCAGTAATACAGGGGGCGATGAAAATCGTAAAGTTCCGAATTAAGGCCACGTAATCAGGAATCGACCTATTTTTGATTCAACAATAAACAATCAAATATTCTTTTTTTCGATCCGAAAAAAATATATGTTGTAGTTCAATAAACTATCTAAATAACCCTGCGGTTGAAAACGCGATATTTATAACTTGACTTGATCAAAAAAAATCGCGAAAATAGAGATTTTTTTAACGTTTTTTCGGTGGTACTTGAAGTAGACCATGCTTATGGACCTAAAAAATATATCAATAGATAGGTAATGATGTTTGTCAGAACAATTTCCGATTACTTTTTTTCTAAATATTTCTGTTTTTTTTTTACCCTTTACTATATAACGACGTGCCCTACACGCATTGCTTCAGTCGCCCGCGAGGCGTGTCCGAGGTAGGACCTGTATCGCTTTTGCTGGCTCGCGCCATTCCCCCCGCTAGTGATCGATATAATATACGTAATATCCATTTATTTCTGAGTTTTAACTATTTAGTGCAATTTTGTAGCCACGTTAACAGGAAAGCATAAAACGCAACGGTTAGATTACAGACACAGTGCAGGCGGCATCGAAGTATATTTCTGTCACTGTCGTGTGACAGAGACACCATGATATCTTCGATGTTTCTCTCTTATGGTATCTTTGTTCTATCTAATCTGCCACATAAACTATATGGTATCTTTGTCTCTATCTAATCTGCCACATAAACTATACAAAGCTCTAACAAGTCATACACGAAGTTTTTGGTACTAGGCTATCATAGATATGAAAGAGTTTCGATTCGAGATTTTCACGAAGTTCCTTCAATCATTTTTGAGGGCAGTTTCTGACGATCTTACCAGGCAAACATATTACGAAAGATATCATCACGGCGGTGTTTCAAACTATTTTAGACTTTCAAAACATAAGGGGCAATTTACACTGTCCTAAATTCAGGCTCCGATATTCAGGACGTCCAGAATTATTCAGGAAAGTGTAATTGCATTTAGGACGAGTAGCATCCTAATTAGGACACGATTTAGTACATGCTTTGGCGACTAAGTTTCTTACTCTTAATCATATTCTGAATATCTGATCCTGAATTCAGGACAATGTTATGGTCTGGTGCGGTTGTTTCCACCAAAGCTGTGCGATGAAAATGTGCCTATGAAGATGTGTAGCGTAGCTGTGAAATGTGGCGACGAGGGTGCGGTGTAGTGGGAATGAAGACACAACACACACTCCTCACAACATATCACACTTTCACATCCCTCGCACATATCTCTCGTACACATCCTTCGCAACACATCCCTCTCACACATCCCTCGTACAAATACCTCGAACAAATCCCTTGCTTGTTTTGTATGGGCAAAAATCTAGCTCCACTGATCCGTTTTCACCAGAGCTGTACTGACCGAAGCGAGGTAAATGAAGCGATTTTATTGGTTCTTTGCAAACACATCCCTCGCTACGGATCCTCGCACATCTCTGGTGGAAACGCAGCCTTATAGTTTGATAGGAGAGTCGTAAAATGTGCTTGCATTTGTCCCGATAGTACCAGGATTACATAAAATGTGAAAGATAAAGCTTCGTCGTCTGTTGTTTTTTTATCAGAACTAATGAAAAATCATGACATAATTTATGAACAGCTATTTTAAATGTCTACTCAGCGGACTGCGTAGCCGAACGTAAGAACGCTGGGACTGGTAAGCTACGAGGTTCGGGTTCGATCCTTGCTTGATATGATGATACTCTTTTTGCATTATTTAAAGATTTCAAATAATATGGTACTCTTACTTTTACAAGTAACTTGTGCTTTAACTTGGATACCATATTTTTTATTAAATAAATTGAAGATAGATGAATTTTAAACATGTTTAAAAGAATTTCTCGAAATAAAAATGCATGAACGTATGCAATAATATGCCCGTGTCGATATCTCATAGAGACGCTTTGTACTGCGCATTTTTCAAAAGTAAAAAGTTGTTATATTCCAGGTAGGCTTAAAAACTGTTAGAATCTCACTAACCAGCAAAAGTACTAGGCTAGTATAAGATCAAGGTGGTACGTTTTGCGCTCTGGCGCCACGTGACATGCAGCGCGGGGGTAACGCTAAATGGCCTGTCAAAGTACTAGGCTAGAATAAGCTCAAGGTGGTACGTTTTTTAACGGGGTCAGCGAAGTTCATTTGAAAAGCGCTGTGATGCCACGTGACAGGAGGGGGGGAAATCGCTCTAAATGCCTGCTGCGCTCTAAGATATGGGCCCCTTAATCTTCCATTTTGCAAACAACACAGCTCACCTGACACATTTTGCTCCCCGACCTCGGAATAATGGATGTTTATAGCTAAACAAATGTCAGTGACTTTATTACAAGCGCAGCACATCACGGTCGAGTATATGACGTAAGAATAGCGAGTATTGAAGCAAATTAATCGATCCCTAACTACAGACTATAAGTTTGGACGTCAACCTGCAGCGCAAAAAACCATAAATTGCATTAAAATTGGTAGCGCTGTTGCAGCAATTGCTGTCAACTCATAACAATGTCATATTATTAGTTAAGATTGGACGCTCACAAGAACTTGAAATAAAAGATAAACGTATAAAAAAGAAAGGCTTGGACGTTAGGATGAGCATGAAATTATCGAAGAACAAAAAATCTAAGTAGAAAATAGCCTAAGACCGGTGTGGAGGCGAGGCGACGCTTCGGCTCGTTTTTCTCTTAATTGGAAGAGAAGCATAGCCTGTTTATGCTTGTTAAACCGGGGAATTCGTTAATTGTAATGATAATAATCAGTGATAAATACCTATACGTGAGTAAAAACAAATAGCGAGATTCACAGGCCATTTTAATCGAACATGTGAAGAGGATAGTCTATAAATAGCTGAACATAATAAATAAAATAATAAAATATTGTCAGTACATCATTAGGGTCGAATAGGTGTGAAAATAACAATTTGACAACTTTGTCTATACTTGTCTTACTCAGAAGAGTTCTAGACCGTTCACAGTTATAATCCTTAATGACCCGGAAGCGAAACAATAATGTTGTGCTTAAGGATTGAAGAGCTTTGATGTAAAGAAAAAGACTTATAAGGACCGGATACAACTGATCATTAGAAACAACGCATTGCCTGCGGCTTCACTTAAGTGATAGGCGAATAAATGTCCATGTTTTAACTCCTGTCTATAAAATGACTTCAATTTGTAGATCCTCTATAGAGCCGTAAGAATTTAAAAGACATTAGGAAGAAATTGAGCTTTTTCTTAGAAATTTGCAAATGAAAAGTTGATTTTTCGGTTAGACTTTGAAATCTATCTAGTGTACTTTCCAGTAAGAGATTGAATGTTAAAAAATATTATAAATGCGAAAGTGAGTGTGTTTGTTTCGAATTCACCTCAGAACAGCCGCTAGATGACACCTTAGAAGGTTATGAGCTGTAGAAGAGGGGAAAGGGGGTGAACGAAGCCACACACTGAAAAAATGAAAAAAAAAATTGTTTGCTTTAATAAACATCTTGTTTGACGTGATCACGCATCATGACTCCATACGAGCCTAACAAGATCTTGCCTTCTGCAGCTATGAGAACTTTGTTAAATTATCATAGTTCCGTCTACTAAGTAATGAATTGCTATAATTAAGGGTAGTTATTTAATTTAGCTCAAATGTTGGCCAGTTTAAGGATGAGACATTGTCACATCAATACACTTAACTTGTAGATTCAACTAAGATCTTGCATGATACGTCTGTGCAACATTATAAAATCAATGAAGTTCATGAGTTGTTATAATTAAGATCTTGCATGAAGTAACCGAGATGAACTAATTCATTCAACTAACCTCATTTTCGTCGTAGACATGGGGTTGTCATATGAACTACCTGTATTCGTCAATGCAAGTCACAGTATGTTGCACATCCACAAAGTAACTTATTGTAGTTAATAAAAATTACAATAAGTTAGGTTGGTACTTTGTGGATGTGCAAAAGACACTGACTTGGATTGACGAATACAGGTAGTTAATATGACAACGGCTTAGACTTAGCAAGTAGATAGCAATCAAACAACGATTTTTTATTATAACTTTATTAATGTTTTACAAAACACTTATTTTAAGGCATCTTATTACCTATAAGGCGCATCTGAGATACATAATTATTTCATTCATTCTGGTTCCATTTCCATCAAGCGTTCCACCAAAGCGAAGATGTCTCAAGTGACTTCGGCAATATATTTTCATGTAACTGAAAAAAAGTGGTATGAAATACAACTATTTGAATCCAGTACATTTGGAGAAATAAAAGTTAAAACTAAAAACATTGTTAAATGTCACTCTTTCCACTTGTTTATTTTTGTGCCAATACATTATAAGTTTTTCATCTCCTAAAATATGCAAAATTACCAATTTAGTGACCTTACATAAAAGTTTAAAAGAAACATACCCCACTGCGTTCTTTGATCATCTTCAGCAATATTCGGGGGCACATTTTCTTCTAGAATTAATTATAATTTCGACATTACTTGTGCCACATTTTCTTTGTCCTTCGCAACAAATACATTAATGATTGTGTCCCGTCCAAATTCTAAATCCGATAAATCTAGATTCTGCAAGCAAAAATAAAGTCAGTTAGTCACTGGGTAAAATAAATATTTTTCTGAAGTCTGGAGTAATTTACTTGCATAATATTATTAGGTACTATTACAACATATAGCATCATAATATGTAAACGTTACTGCATGATTTATCTTACCTGCAAATTTTGGGATGAGATCGGTTAATTCCCATGTCTTTAATAATTCTGCCACTTCGTACGTTATAGCATACGCTAGTTAAACAAAAACTTACTTATTTTTCAAATATATCACACAACAGCAAGCAACTCACGATACGTACTCGTAGGTACGCGTTTACGATGACAATGACAAGATTGACAGTTCGGTGGCGGCTGGCCGCCGCGTTTTGTTGACATAACAAAGCGTTATTAGATGTGACCACTTCTCTTGTTTGATTTAATTAAGCAGGCTATCTAGTCAACCATGCTCGTTGTTAAAAACTACGATATAAATTTAAATATTGCTAACAAGTTGCTTGTTACCATGAACGCAATTTATTATTTGTTACTGTTGTTATTTAGTAAAATCTAACAAAGCATGTATGATGTAACAAAGCCAGTTGAATATACTGTTCATGTGCAAAATTGTCGACTTAAATGAAATGAATTTGTTCTGGCAACTAAGCTATATTGTTTATAGTAACAAAATAAATAATTATTCTAAACATTTTGATGCCAACTAAGAGAAAATGTATCTTAGTTAGTCTGCATTTTTTTCAGTGCAGCCAAAAGCTAACAGCTCCATATACTCAAAGGATCAAATAATGTATAACAATACCGCAGATCACGCGGCCATCGACGTGGTTACTTTAACCTATTTCGTCAAGTCACGTTTTCATCCAGCTGCTAAGACACGTGATCGTGTGACGCATTAGGAAGCTGGTTTAGGTTCCCTACCTAAAACACGTTTTGAGTTAAATCGGGAAACTGTTGTAGACCAGAGAAACATGTGGTAGTCAAGTCACATCGCTACTCATATCTCAGTATCTTGGTAGGTATCTACAGCGACCAGTATTGGCGAATTTAAAACGTATATTGAGGATAATCTTGGAACTGGATTCAAATTAATGCTATAAATCATGAAAATGATAAAGAACAAGATAAATCTCGCAGTAATGATGTAATCAGAATACTCCACGGGCAATTTGATTGTGAAAGAGTTGCATTAGAATGAATTGAGAAAAGTTTAGATGTGCAATTGTTACAAGGTTCCAATTCATCAGCCATTCAGTTGACACTCTCACTTAATGACGCTTGAGTAAGTGCTGAGATCGCATGCAAAGGAAATGCATTGTCGATTCCATTGTTTGCACCGTGCAGTTCCTAGCAACGAATAGGTCAGCTCCTATTATTGTCGTGGGTGTCGTAAAAGGCGAATTATGTCAATCCGTGTCCCAGCCGTGTGGTTATGGCGAAATTCTCATGCGACTGTTCATCGTAGCTGACAATTAGACGGTCCATGACTCCGCTATCTACGAGCTAATATGATGATAATGACATTGACATTACTGTTATTTGCTATCTTTTAAAATTAACTCCCGTTACCAAGCAAAACAAAGAAAATTTTCAAGTTTGTCACAAATTGACGCCAGATAACTACATACTTCATTACCTACTTACGAGACAACGACAATACGTCTGCTGGATTCTGATCGCGCGCACATAATGTTAGGATTAGCTGCACTTCTAGTTTCAGGATGAGTAGTTTATAGTCGCAATCAGGCCAGCACGCAAGCTTTACTGATCTAAATTTCCAAGATTTATATGCTAAGCTATCATAAGATGAAGATTTAGATAGTATCCGATTATAAATAAAGAAACTCTCTATAGCTTAAATAATAAATCCGTTAGAGGATTTATCTGTGAAGGGCATGCTTAAATGTAAATGGGTACTTTTGAGCTGAACCGGCAATTCACGACTGTGGGATAACAACTTATTACGTATATTTCATGTTGTGTAAATAAACTAACCAAAGCGTAATTTCGCTATTACTTGCTTGGTATACTCACAAATTGCTGCAAATGTTCACATTCCGAGTAACACTTGCAAATTCTGCTTCAACATTAAATAGCATTAAAGTAACCCGATGCGTGAGAAACAAAGCGTTAAGTTACAAACAAGCCCGGGCATGGGATGGCCTGAGTTTGTAACGTTTCGAAGCCCTACACTTGTTACCGGACACACTTAACGGTGTAGAGCCAACACGTGAACGAAACACGAGACATGTATACGTTATACAACCACTGACAGTGATTAAAAGCTTGACCCATTAAACAGTACGTAAAACAAAGTTTGCGGAACAACCCGCTGGCACGCCGCACAAAATGTAATATAAATCCTATCGAAAATGATTTATAAGCAAAAGAAAACTAAAAAAAGGATCGTTCAACGGTCGTTCAAAATAAATGTAGGTGCACACATTTATCACGGACCCGATCGAAGGGTAACATTGTTCATCAGAGGTCAAAAGCTTTACAAATGATCGTCTCCGCGTTAACCTTCAGGATCTCAGCTGTAGAACTGTTGTTAGGTACAAAGCAACAAGCGTTTGAACGGTCACGTCTGAAGCATCGTGTTATTCTCTGTCCAATGCTGGTAAAACAATCGTTTAAGTTTTAGCTGGTAAAATTGGACATCGATGGAAATGAGATAGACGAAAAGCTACAGAGAAAAGTAAGATATTGACGCGAGAGCATTTGCCGGTTGAAGAAGCTGATTTATTGTCTCACGTTAGACGTGTCTCATTTATCACGAACAGTTTTAGCGGCTAAGGCACACAAAGGATAATGCTTTGCCGATTTAGTAGAATCGTTTATCGAGCTGACATTGACGAATCCGATGAGAGATAACAACGACAAACACTGCGATCCAGCCGCAACTCACATGTTGTATCGAAAACAGTTCAATGAGTGTCTCTCTTATCGATAAACGATTAAGGACCACACAATTTATACGTCTGAATCCTAGTTAAAACTTTTTATTACTTTCATTTAGTTTCGAAACCTTTTACCCCAAAAATAGGGTGCTGCCATTGTAATAACCTCAGAAGTATAAATAAACTTTTTACTTTGGATTTTCTACGTTGATAATTTGTGGCAGTGATAAATTCAATGGAGGACTTAATGACCGCCTTCGTTATTTTGTCGGCGACGTACTAAGGTTTTTTAGACGAACAATTATTTATAAGGTGTGGCAATCAGGACTACAAGCTAGGTTTTATTATGTAATTCGTAATTCCACTAAAGTTTCTTGGAACTGTGACGCAATCGAATAACACAGTTTCTGGTTGTTAAAAACTAGAATTATGATTGTTGGTTATCTGGTCGGGTTATCGGTTCTTCAAATACCTGTGTAAATGAAAGAGTTAATGATATTATAAAAACAACTATAAAACTTGTGGAGCATTCCTCTCTTTGGTAGGGGAATGCTTCATCAATTCGTTTTGTTATACTAATGAAACAGGCAAGACTTCCTCAACCACTTACATATATTTTCGAATACGGCAAAGATTTGCGAAAGTATCCGAATTTATATAACACATTGGCAATAACTTTTCCTCTCTTCGGGTTTTGGGGACGTTATAAGTTAGCCAAAGATTCGGAAGTTAGGTTAATGGAAGTTTAGCGGTTTGTAAAGGGAAGTAAGGGATGTAGAGGTTCTGCAGAAGGGAAGCTAAAGCGGAGTGATATGAACGCAATGATTTGCTGCGGCGATAAATCCACGCGGTAGACGGGGACAGACCCGCCCGCGGCCGCCACGATAAGTGTATCCAATTACTAAGATACCCTACACCGATGTTATACCATCGTGATGTATTACACCATAAAGTTTATCGTTAAAATACTATTAAAACTATAACTTGTTTTCAATAGTACATTTTTTTAGTCAATAAAATTAGAGAATAAGTAGATCGTTTTACACGTATCGACGATATAGAGGAAAAACACTAAAAAAGCGTACGCAAGTCCTTAGAAAACGTTGGATTGAAAGAAATCACTAATCAAAGTCTAGCTTCGGAGACGGAAGATAATTGAACAATCAAACTTTAATTGGCCACCCAGGTGCAATAAAAGCGGCGACGCCGTAAAAAGTTAAAAGACATTCGAAAATTCGTACAAGTACTTAGGAAATTACACCTTGTCCACAAAGTATGCATATGCAGTTAACCTTTTTCCCATGGAGCGTCTCGTCTCGTTTTACACAAGAAACCGTTGAGCACTTCTACCCGCCGATAATTAATTCTGTCCTGGGCTACTTATGTTACCGACCGAGTAGAAACCGCAGCGCCCTGTAGTGGTCAAAGAACATGTTCGATCGCACTCGTATCAGTCATTTAACTTTGCTCCAATTTCCCCGACTACTATTTTCCAATACCACCGCAGAACTTCTTGCTAAGATGAAAATTAATGCGTTAATGCCAGGGAGCGGCCTGGATTCCCTCGTTCAGTAAGTACAGGTCTCGAATGGTGTATTTTTCATTGATAGTAGTTGCGTATCTCGTGTCTAGCCATCAATTTTACAACTGAACACTACGTACAATAATGGCACATAATCAGATCGTAATACCACTCATATCTCATTGTGTGGAACTGTGAATTACGGTACGAATATGCCACCCTCATTTGACAAGCACATCCATTACTATGACTCTGGGCGTCCTGAGATTAAGGTAATGTAACAGGCATAAAGTGGAAACCTTTATACGAAACCGGAAATACGATGTAAGGATGTACACAAAATAACCGCAACCGGTACGGCGATAGTATTAAGTAGGGATTTACTGGTGGTTTAAAAGGGCCCATCGAGATCCGTGCGGTTACCGTCAACGGACACCGCGGAAGGGCTCCGGTATCGAGCACTCATAAATCAAGCAGCACATCGCCCCCGGCAGCCTGCCCTGACCCTGCTGCCTTTGTTTACCCACTACGTTACTTTACTGATCACCTTCAGATAATAGATGTTTAAGAGCATACAATTTAAACGATATCCTGCTGAACATTTATGTTCGTCCGTATCTACTTCACCTATCGACAAAAAACGTATAGGTACCCTTTTAACACATGAATGGATTCAAAGATTTTTTATTGAGATTGACCTCGGCGCGTTTTCGATAATCGACGTCACAATTGATACAATCGCCACGTAAAAGGCCATAATGGGAGTGCGGCGATGCAGCGTCGCGATTGTAATCGACCGAGGCCGGTCGACCGGTGTGTTGCTCTGGCGTCGTTGGCAGCGTTGTGCGTTTCCAACTTGGTCAGATTGTACTGTTCGCTGAATCGGCCGCGTGCTGATTCAGATCGAGGTCTGCCGGGTCGCTGGGCATCGCAACTCGCTAGTTTGCGATGCTCGCGGATCGATTATCGCGCGTCACGAATTGCTGGCGAATCAGGGTATACACCACACGCAACGTAGATTGTCGCGAGCGCTATTAATACTACGGAATTATGTCTATCAAATTTAAATAAAATTACACTCATTTTATTTGCGGTATTATACCATTGAACAGCAACCCCAAGGCGATATAATAACATTAACACTCCGTCGACTTTTCATTAGCAGTAACTTAGCTGCTGAGAATACTATAATGAAACATAATTGCAAGCCAGAGCTTCAGATATTTTCGTCCGAGCAATCCTCTATTAATTCGCAAACACCAGGCAACCACTTGAGAAAACCTCATACGATCAAATCAATCAAGCAGATGCGATGGGGCACGGACCTCTTATGTTCAGGCATTATCTTCCCAATAGAGGCGATCACGTAACAATATCCATTAACAATCAATCAGGTCCACTGGATAGCAATTACAGCCCACGGCAAATACATCTTTATATTTGTATAGAACCTTGCGCCAGATTATATGGCGAGAGAATGAAAATATAGTGCAATCATAGACTGATGTCATTTCAAATTGCTTGGCCTGAGGAGGTGAATATCGTCGATTATTACAGGTCTTCGATCAGTCCCGTGTGTGTCCGGTATCAGTGATACGTTGATTCCCCGAGGGCCAACATATCCGTTTATTGTTGTTCGCAAATAAACGGTTTAGTCCATCCATGAGACGCAGAAGTATGGAAGTAATGTTAGCCGTCATGTACGGTGTCAGTTCGGACGGCTCGCCCGGGGGGTTGCGTAACAGCGTAACAATAGTCATTAGCAATCAATCAGGCCGACTCCGGTGGGTGGCTCGGAAGGCTCCGCTCTCAAATTGGCCCTTGCGGTAACGTTGAGAAACGTTGTTTGCCGTGCTATAACGTGATATAGACATATACTTAGTTACATGCTCGTGATCGATTTGGTACTTTCAATTTTGGTCAGCATAAAACTTGAGCGCCAACCGCACACCTCAACGAGATGATGTGATGAACACAGGGTTTTATCGAAATTGTGGGCAAAGATACGTCGATAGCTGTGGTTGGCGGCACGCGTTCTGAACACGTAAGGCCAATTGAAAAGAGCTCTGGTTATTGCGGGAAATTCAGGGGATTCGAGATGCAATTGATGCTGCCGGCCATACTGCACAATATATTAGACGGGAGTGTCGCTTCTCACGTCACGCCTTAGTGCCGCCCGAGGTGTCAGATGGGATGTCCCGATAACCCGAACGGAATAGCAATTTCGTCTTGTAAATCTGAAAATTTCCTAGAAGCTGCCAGTAAAGTTTGAAACTACCTAGTGTCTGGCCCAACATTTCAGGGTGGATATAGCGACCACAGATGTAATTAAAGAGGACATGGCGATATAATGACAACTTTATTATGTTAGGAATCTCCCGGACTTGGGTTATTAACCTGATGCATTCATTATAAACGTCCGGCGGTCACGCGTTGCGTATCGAGGTATATGGGATATTGCAACACAAAACTGTACATGTCCACAACTACAGTAAAAAACAATAAGTCAGCGTTTAAGAAATATGTCAACTCCCAAAAACGGAGGATGGCGTCGCGGAATTTTAATCGATGTCATGCTTCGAATGTGGCCCAAGATGAAAAAAGGTTTTGTCCCTTGGCGCTTGGAGTACGGCATTATCACGCACCGACGAATTCAAAGGATTACCTGTCGAATTTTGATGGCCGAATTAAATAGCTGATTTATTAAATGAAGCGTGTATTGTAAGACTTCTTTATTTGGTGCGACGACGAGCGATTGCCTCACAAGACTTTCTGATTGATTATGTACAATTAATTTACGGCATTTGACGTGCCGCTTTTTTGTTGAATACATTCGGCGATTTTCCTCATCATCATTAACAGCATTTATATTTTTATTCATGCTGTGTTTTAAAAGGCCCTAAATGGTTTGTTCTTTTTATAGGAGTGGCTTTTGACAAAAGGTCATGAATGATGTATAGCATGCCATTGTTATCATTCTAATAGATCCATCCTATTAGTATTGTTTTGTTAGTAGTTTCTTTCGATATAATATCAACAAGAAACAATAGGGCGGTTCAGGCCGTCCGTCGCGCGTCGCCCGTGGGAAGATGCGAGATAACGCCACAATCGTACTTTCATCCGATCACGCATGATTTAAGTGCGAACAACATTACAATGGTAACAAACGGTCACGTATGTCACTACATCGTAATGTGTCTGATCTTTTTGATAAATGTGGAATATATTTAGAACAGTGTTTTCTGAAGAAGCGAGCGCTGTAACTAAAATATCAAGTTATTCTTATAGTATAGATAAGACGAAGGTGGACAGGTGTCACCTTATTCAGAATGCTCCAGAATTCTATCATAAATTATTCTTTTATCCAAGTCTTGCTCATACAAAAACTACTTATGGACAAAAATAGCATGTTGAAAACGGAGGATGTGCAAAAATTTTGTGTACGAGTATTACCTACTCAGGTACGCAAAATTGCCAAAAGCTTTGACACGCCTCAAGATTTTATTATTCAAGCTGAACCATTTCAGGGACACGAACGCAACGTGGCAACCACTCAAGTTGGATTACAAAAGTCATACAATGTAGACAAATTCGGTAGGAACACCTACATGATGTGGCTGGCGTGTGTTGGAGTCGGAGATATCGCCGGGGTCACCAACAACCCCTCAGCAACAACTAAATTGTGACGAGTCACGCCACTGCACGCTCCGATTTGTCAGTGTAAAACGCGTATTACATTGATTTTTTGATGGTGTAAGGTGCCTGATGTGGATATGACGTAATACTTACGGTAATATTTGAAAAAGCTATAGGGCATGTGATGTGGACGAATGAATATGTATGGAAAGTCACATTGAAGAAATTGAAATAGTTGATAGTGGAGATGTACAGGAAGCAGAAGATAAGAGAGAGTAGTAGAAGAAATCATGCTGTATTGACCTCAAATCCATTGGAAAAAGAGTAGGAAGATTACGAACTAACGAAACCATATTGAAATGACGGCGGTGATGTGGACGATTTAATATATCGTTCACATATTATGGAAAACAGGCACTCTCGTGATAATTAAAGCCCTTTATATAAACCGAAACGATCCAACGGAATTTAGATTTACCAACTAATAATATGATAAATAATGCCGTCTCATTAGTCTAGTACCGACATGGAGCAGACGAATTGAAAATGTTGTAAGAGATAAAACTGGAATAAATTGTGAAAGCTGACAAACGTGAGAAACTAACACAGCGTCTCCGGTTAATTTAGAAAGAATTTATGTATTCGTATGAATTCCTCGAGTAATCAGTAGCCACCGCTCTGCTTGATTAACATCAAATATATCACATTAATAGTGCACATCCTTTCCTAACAGCTATTACGAGATAAAGCCCTTTAATTGAACAAATTAAACTTTATCAGCAACTTTCATATATTATCTCTGTGCGTAAAGACTGCGATAAATAATCGTTAGTACTTTAATAACTTAATAAATAAAAAGCAATCGAAAGATCTAGATGAGCGTTTAAATGGTAGGATCATCTAGATAAATTAATTATCTTGGTCAAACCTCGGGCATCTGAATGAGCAATTGTCTTTATTTATATTACCGTGCCTTTAATCCGATATTTATTGCGATGATTTCGAATACAGTCGTATGAAATGTATTTACAATAGTTTTTATTAGTTTATGCTTGGCTGCATTAGTACGCAAGATGCATATTTAAAGCTAAGGCAAGCTTGAAAGACGTGAATAGTTATCTGATTCTCAAGCTCAAACAATTAAAAAGGATTTCTTGATGTAGTTTTTTAACCTTTGCTGCTTATTTTGCTCTAGTTTGAATCTTAGAAACATCTGTACGTATAAGCTTGATAGCCTGTGCTTCGTAAAAGATATGTTAATAATTGAATGCTATCAAATAAAGAATCGATTCCAAATCTTATCTAATCGGATAAACATCAATGACAAAGTCACAAATTACGAAGTTAAGACATTTGGAACATTCTCAACTTCTACTTGCTACATCTAGGCGCACTAGGATATTAAAGCTCTAAGAAATAAAGGATAAGAAACTGAGGATAGGAAAACTGAACAAATATCTGAACACGTAATGGAAACTACTATCAAAACCCACTTGTATGTACCGTTGTTACGCTACAGACTTCTGCCATTAGAGCCTTTTTTCTCTCTTCTTTTCATCTGAAACATACTGACTCCTTTTATTTTCCTCAATTTGTGAAACTTTTTGCTGATAAACGCTTTGTATTACTTGAACAAAATTGCTGAACTCAAGTCTCAAATATTGCTTCTGCAAATATGAGATGTACCCATTTGAAAACGTTACAAACGGACTGAACTTACTCGTATTATTGCAAATGTGTGTGGTAATGAAACATTTCTGCACGTGGTGCACAAAAATAGATTTTCTGCGCTTTTACTCTATGAATTTCTCAGTGCAAAAGCCAGGGTTTGGTGGTTTGGTGGGCATTATTTAGTTCAAGCGTTCATAACAAACATTTTAGTTGCCGATAAATCTGGTTTTAGTGCGAGGTCGATCGGTACCAAATCGCTACCGGCTGTGGTTTCACTAATGCGTACACTGCGCAGCAACCAGTTTGACCACAAAGCGCCAATGCTATCTTAAAAAAATTACCAGACCATTTTTTTATAAATATTGGTCGCGTTTATCGTTCAAAATTAATGAGGGACCACTTCTGAAGTGATTTACTGGGTAAATACATTTTATGGGTGCTAATTCCATATCGAATTGAAGAATCGTTTCCCAAAAGAAAATACAATGTTTTACTTCAATACGTGACTTTAAGTCGAACTTCCGCCTAAGTTACTTGGAAATGTCCGAACAGTACATGCCAACAAAGTATTTTTTTTTAAGTTATTACCTAAAAATGTCTCAATTTTGGCTCAGCCAGTAAAATCTGACCGCGCTCACTGTCGTAAAAAACAAGCTCTTGCGTTGTTTCGGGAACGAGGTTGTCGTAACAAAAATCTCAATAAACTTTTGTGACTATCGAGTATTTATAACAGTGGTCCAGATTCTACGCCCAAAACTCCTAAAGTCGTTACTTAGGTAAATGGGACAGCGGTTACTAACCTAGACGACATAGTGGCTCGACCTGAACGGCGCGTATCATCACATTTACGAGCATGTTTTGATTCTGATAATATAAAAAATTCAGACGGCAATTTTTCAAACGAAAGAGTCGCTATGTACGCAGACATAAAATATCTATTCAAAAACACAGAAAATATAGTAACTCATTGACACAACAGCGATAAGATTGTGTACTCACTTTATTGGTATTACGAAAAGCTTTCATTACACGGACTGTTCAATATACCGATGAAATCACCACGAGTCGGAACGATGGAAACTCGTCCTAAAATTCATGATGTTTAGGGTTTGAATTTCCGTTATCTAACTGTAGGCATTGAACTGTTACATAACGTATATGATATCACGTTGCGGGGTAAACGATCCGACCTTCCACACGCATCGGTGGACTTTCCCGCAACACGACTACATTAGATACTTACGTTTATAACAAATGCTCACTATCTTCAATATCATAGATGGCTCATGGTCGTATGCCACAAGTACTATTTTTTATTACTTTCTATTGACGACGAGAAAAACTGACAAATATTAAGAATAGACGCTCGAAGAAAAATTCAATTATATCTCCGTCATAAACGGGCCAGGAAATCTAATAACAATTACGGTAATCAAATTAAAATTATTCAAGGAAATATTTCAAGAAACAAGGATGTTACTTATTATGCTACTCAAAGGTTCGAAACTTTCTCTAAACCACCTCGTAACATAGCGATACATAAATTTCTGTTAGAGATAACTTGCACGAAGGTTCCTCTGCAAAGGCATTTAATTATAATTCGAATAATTCCCGACGATGCGATATTAAATATACATGGAAGCAATTGGATGCAAAGTTTATTATACGTCAAGACATGCGTTTGTAGGTCGCACACGCAACGCTAAAGGCAATTCAATTAAAACATCTCATTCACACTTGTCATAATCTAGAAAGTCGTCAACGTAAGTTGTTGATAGAGCCATCCTGCGGCATGTAACAATGGCAACTGCTTTTTATTTCATTTTCTGTTATAAAAGCTATCAACACAAACACTTCCAAGCTTTTTTCTATTTGTTATACGCGTGTTCTGTCAACATTTCATGTTTTATGTTTTGTGAACATTTTCATGAAAAAATAGTAGCTGATGAATACGGGGAAGTCATGTTTTCATCCATTTAGACTGATATTTAAATACTTTACTGTTCTAAAAAGTTTAAAAGACAATAAAATTGACAGTGAATAACACATCTAAGCTAAGAATAGCCCCTTTTAGAAACCTCATGGCCTTTCTATATTTAAGTGAAACGTTCTAAACTTTCTAGAAACTGTTCCCAAATAGGAATCACGCGTCCTCCGGCCCCCACGTGTTCGGTATCTCTCCTGCAAAGTCACGTGTGTTCAATTAGGAACCAAGACCCAAACCGCAGCTATTCCTGTACTCAACTCATCTTTCTCAATTTGTTACTTGTTGGATAATAACGTCCTCTTGATAAAACATAATTATTCAATCAACCGTTTCGTCGCGACGTTGATTTATTTTATTATGTGCAATGTAACAATGAACATAATTGCTTTCAGAATGTATTATCAGGATGTTTAATTCATGTAATGGTAATTAGAGGTTGTGTGTTTTCCATAGATGCATCGCTAGTTGATCTATACGTGCAGACGTGTGGTGCGCTTCGCAATCAATCAGTTACTGTTTGGAGCCCGAAGCTAAGTAGATTATCATAATGGTATACTCTGTTTATTCCGTTAATGAAATTAGTACCATGAACAACTTCAACCATTATATTAGCGCAATTAAACCATTAGCCCGTATTCGGGTGACCGAAGACTTCACTAAAATCGAGCACCCAATACATTTACTACAGTGCTATTCCTTTCAGTAAAGTCATACTATGAAACCGAACAAGATAAGTCCGAAAACGGGTGTAATCGACCCAGTGCATTCACAAGTGGCCGTCTGCCCGAATTCCTGAAGCAATGGAATTCGGGCAAACGACAAGTGTAATTGCGCCATTTATCATGTGATGTGGGATGTGTTGTCTCGAATCTAAATGACCTGGAAACACTTAACGTCTCAAGGTCAATCGCTTTTAAAGTGTTTTATCGGGCACTTACGTCCCTGTAACGTATGAAAGCCGGGCCCGATCAAATAAGGAAGAAAGATAACGATGACCTCTCACCGTCTTTTATCGTGTGTTGTGTCTTACGTTGAAACCGACATAATCTCGGAACGGTTTCATAAAGCTCCGGTCTTATCTGTCCTCGCCTGCCGACTGTTAGATATTCTTTTTAGTGGAGCCTTATAAAATTCTCCTTTTAATAATACCTAGTAGACTAGAAACACTAGCGGTTCTTTAATGATTCATTTTTTATATACTTAGAAAGCTAGACGAATTACTGAATTTATTTTAGTCACTCGACTAAAACTAGCATAAGTCATGGACTACAATTTACATTTCAAATTCAACAAAACTAAACCACTCAACATTCAAATTGAACATCGATTTCGTTTACTTTTGCTCCAAAAAACAAATTCGATCGAAAAACTGATCAAAAGAGATCAGACATGGAAATAAGGCTTAGAAATGAATATTTTGGTAGTAGATAGTTTTACAGTATTTGTAATTAGTTTATTTTTTACTTTTCTAGGGGTAGCGATTGCAACTGCAGAACATGAATTCTCGGGTTTGATGTCGAAGTCTTGGATTTTTCTCTCAAGATTTCGCACTAGTCACGAAATTTGAATTTCAGCCCGATTGGTGGCAATAGATTCGTCCCCTATTACATAGGGTTTAAACATACTAGCAAAATCATTAGTACACCTGTGGGATTTTTTTGCATGATAACATCATCAATGGAGTCGGCAGGACGGGAGGGACTATAATACTTGTACTGACAAAAATCCACGGTGTCCCTCAATAGTCCACCTTTGGGGGTTACATGCGTGGTCTTCTGCATATTTTTTTATAGATTTGGAAAGCTTATTGATCGGTGGCAACGAAGTGACGCAGACGCATCGTTCCCGGGGGCATCTGCAGTTGCGCGCACGCGAGACAGAATCAATCGCGAGAGAGCAGCTGAACAACTTTCTTACCGCTCGCGTATCGACGCAGACCGGTGCGTACGAGTATGGTAGGCGACACATGACGCAAACTAAAAGCGTTCAGCGTCACAGATATGTGAAGCACGGAAAATTATGACACCCCTTTATGAGATAGATGGTATTATAAATGATATTGAAGAAACAATCAACATCACATTGAGAATCAAACACAAGATTTGACTCACACGCATAATATGACCGAAAGAAAGCCGAAAGAGGTCAAATTAGAGACATCTACGCTTCTAGTGTTAAAGATCGAAGGATAAGTAGAAAATCGAAAGTCTCAGAATAATTAAATCGAGATATTGAAGAAAAGATTATTATTGATAAAAGTGGAGTAGTCCAGCAGTAATTTCCAATAGGTTAAGTTGATGATGATTCGATAACGTTCTAAAAATAGTCCAAGAAAAAACATCGTGCCGTCAGATGAAGTCCTTCCCACAAAGAGGAAGACGAAACCGTTATTAATAATTAAGCTATAATTTGTAATACCTCTAAGCTTCAAAATATAACCAGTAGCGATATTCATTCTTGATTACACTTCCCTTTAATAAAAAAAAATGGTTAAACGCTTTACAGTTCGTAGCAATTAAAAGAAAAAAGTCTCGTTTCCTATTCAATGGCTTTCACGTATCACATTCATCAAGCGATCAAAGTGAATGGACGACCCTTTGATCTGTATGAGCTACTGATAATTTTGTTTAGGATTTAGGACAGCGTGTGTCTTTTATTAGACTTTATTTATAACAATCTAGGTAAGCTCTAATTTTAAGCGGAGGGTAATTTGAATGCTTTGTTTATGGCCCAAGAAAGAATCTCATGAAAACAGAAACCATCACATTATTGGGTCCGATTTGAATGCTCATACTTTGGGTATTAAATACCACGATTTTAGGTGGTAAAATTATCAAATCCCCTAGCCATGGGTGGAGCAGAAGGACTGTCACTCGTACTTACTTACTGACTGACTAAAATTCACCGTGTTCTTTCAATTACCTTTTATGTTCAAAGCTTACGGTCACATGTTTACAGAGACCCGCGACTCCGCAAGGCGTTTGGAATTTCAATGCCTTGATGGTTGCCCGAGATTTCGGAAAAGAGGTAATTGCAAATTAGCGTTAATTAATGGTAACAGTTCGCTCATAACTTGGCACACACAAGCTAAGTGCAAGAACATCGGGAAACGCAACACTATATCGGCTTTCTCTTGCTCGAACAGCTTTATCGGCTCGCGCCCATAGAAAACTGCCAGGAGAAAATTATGAAATCACACCATCGAGCCGC
Source organism: Agrotis segetum (assembly GCA_036375495.1). NCBI lineage: Eukaryota > Metazoa > Arthropoda > Insecta > Lepidoptera > Noctuidae > Agrotis > Agrotis segetum. The sequence continues at coordinate 53,518 of JAQSVV010000536.1, read as the reverse complement.
GGCGAGCACTGCGCCCGTCGCAGACTTACACAAATGAAACTTTATTTGCAACGCCCGCTTTATATTGTAACGGTTTACTTTCATATATTTATAGCGATATTATTCGCTTCTTCCTTAGCGTGGGCTTGTGGAGATAAACTTTCATGAGCATGCAGATACATCTCTCGATTCGAGGAAGTAATCATGCCAAAACGAACAAGGCAGAATTTGTTATTGCAGCTGAATTTAATTATTTTTTAATTAAACTGGGAACGAACAGATTTTGCTAAGAAAATATGGATAAAGATTGAATGGGGATTGTCTTAATTTTTTAAACATTCGATTTTATTTCATTTTCTGCAAATATAGAGCATTTTGAGAAACTAATTTGAATATTTTAATGATTGGCTCAATAGTTTTTGTATTTTTAATATTTTAATTTTTGAGGAAGGTGACGTCACCATTGGCCTAAAGGTTGTGCCGTTTCCTTACTAGAGCAAAATTAAAAAACTGTCAACACAACGTCAACTGTCTTAACGTCACTTACATCCCGCTAGGTTATTGTTTACAAAACAAAATTACTCCTAGATGAACATACAAATTAGAATCTACTTCTGAAATACTAATATCAAAGTGATCTTCGCAACACTACATTGTATAAACCTTGCAACATTCTACGCCGTCATCACGACACTACTTTTCTCGCAAATCTTCTTTAGTACGAACAAAGTGTTGTTTAGATTATTATTAGTATTATTGTTGCAAGTTGGGACAAAGCACTTCCTGCATTCTATTTTATTTGTAGTTTATGTTATATTGCCGATGCCGATTTAACAGATTTAAAGATTATGAAGCAATTTGCAGTTACAATAAAAACTTGTTTGTTTAATCTTTGACATTTACAAATTGACACTTGTCAGTGGCCGTCTGACATCCCTGTTTTTCTTATCAGGGATGTCAGACGGCCACTGTGATGTACCAATATGAAATATTGGTACATCGGTAAAATGTGTCGAAAATCAAATACGAATGAATAATCTTTTTTTTTCTTTTGCTGAAATTGTAACTAAAGAAATAGATAACAGAGTACAGCTAGCGCAGAAGAGATATTGGTCACACAAGGTTGTCAAAAATCCTCAGGTTCCTCCCAATTCTAAGAAAAAATTTGATTTCTTCTATTCATTTTACCTATATTGACGTGGATAACAAACTTGGAGCATTACTAAACAAAATATGCAAAATCTAGAGCCCTGTCAACATAGCATGGAGCGTAGCATGCTCAACGACAAGTTAAAAGACAAAATCAAACTAGAGACATTACTAAACCAAACTAAAATCAACGAAATCACAAATATTGCATAAGGAAATTGAAATGGAGATGGGCAGGTCATATGTTGAGGAGTACTAATAATAAATAGGCTAAGGACGTAACCAAATGGTGTCCAAGATATAACAAAAGAAAGAAAGGAAGGCAACGCCTAAGATGGGAAGACGACTTTCGAATGGCTGGTGCTACTTGGAGGAGGATGACCCATAATCGGAAGGAGTGGCAAGCTACAGGGGAGGCCTTTGCGAAATCGAAAGACAATCTCAATATCGGTGTCTAATAATACATATATAGATATTAAAAGAGAGGGAAAAAAATGTAAACTTACGTTTAATATTTTTGTTTTGTAGATTGTTAAATAAAGGCTATAATAATAATACATAATAATCGATTGCACCCTAAAATTTGTCGTTTATTCTGTATTGTTGGTCAACGTCCATCTTGTTTTTTTGTTCTCGAGTAATAATCTTGGTACATGGTACGTGACCCTGAAAACTGGTATGTATACCAAGACATTGGTACTTATGCCTGACAACCCTGGAAAATACTTGTCACTTATTTTTTAGGGTTCCGAAGCCAATGGCAGAAAACGGAACCCTTATAGATTCGACATGTCTGTTTGTCTGTCTGTTCGTCCGTCCGTATGTCACAGCCACTTTTTGTCGAAATTATAAGAGATAGCTCTTATAATTTCGACAAAAAGTTGAAACTTTGGAAGTAGATGTATTATGTGAACCGCGTTAGGACTTTCACACAAAAATAAAACAAAAACCAATTTTGGGGGTACCTCCCATACTTAGAATTGAAACTCAAAATATTTTTTTTTTCGCCTTACCCATTCGTGTGGGATATCTATGAATAGGTCTTGAAAAATTATATAGAGGTAGTAATATTATTCTGTGATTGAGGTTACAAACATAATTATTTTTTTCTTAACTGAACAGTTTGCTCGAGAGACACTTCCAAAGTGGTAAAATGTGCCCCCCCCCATCTGTAACTTCTAAACTAAGAGAATGATAAAACAAAAAAAAATATTTGATGTGCATTACCATGCAAACTTCAATTGAAAATTGTTTTGAACGAGATCGAGTTATTCGTTTTTTTTTTTTTTTTTTATAAATGGTAAGCTGCAATTTACCTTGCAAAGTTACAACCAACTACAAGAACTTTACTTGCTGCTACGGAACCCTTTATGGGCGAGTCCGACTCGCACTTGGCCGGTTTTATATTTTTTAAATTTTCTGTTTTCTGAGGCAAAGATACAAAACTGTGTACAGCCAAAGGTTTGAAGAAGGTGTTAAACATTTGAAGGGCAAGGAAGGTCAAACGTATTTTATTAAAAATATCAATGAAATATGAATATTTTTCATTTTTAATTAGTACATAATGATCAGTAACGCTATTCCTCGAAATGGTTTTTCAATTACAGCATATTAAAAAAAATGAACAATGCCCATTGAATGAACTTAAATGTTTTTATGAGTAATGACGTTTCAGTAAACATCGATTTTGTAAAGGGCAAGTTGAATGTACTGTTAATACGATGTTTTTGAAAAACAAGACACATTTTAGGTTCAACGATTTATAAGTACGGATCGTTTGTATTCTTAGCTAGTTTACGGCTTATTTTCGTAGACTGGCTAAAGGGAGGGTAAAAGGGAAAATTACTTTATCTAAAGAAAGAAAGACAGCTCAGACGAAATCTTTCAGAAATATTGTTGTTGTTGTTGTGAGAAATAACAATATGAATAAATCACAAATTACGATCATGTTGTATTATTGTACATTTCAAAATAAAACGAATAAGAAAGGAATGGATATGGAAATGAGCATGAACTGCGAAAGTAAGTTCGTTTATTATCTTTTCACAACCAAACCACTGAAACGATGATCCTACAATTTTGCCTACTTAACTTTTGTCTACAAAAAAAGTTATTTATACAAGCCAGGGTGTCCCAGAACTCAAGTCAGGCCGAAACAGGGTGACAGGATTCATCATAACCATCACAAAAAATCTGAAAAAAAATCTATCCCATGCAGTTTGAAGATTATGGGCATTTTAAGAAAAAAATTGATCAATCTGTACCATTTTTCGGTTATTGTGGTAAAATCGAAAAAAAAAACAGCAGTTTCTTTTTTATGATGTTATTCTCAATGACTACCGAAGTCGCGGAAAAAATCTAGCAACGATATAAATAAATCACAAATTACGATCATGTTGTAGTAACATTTCATAACAAAACGAATCACTAAAGGAATGGTAATGGAAATCAGCGTGTAATTCTCTATAATCCGTACACAATGGTAAAAGATGATTTGTTATTAAAACCGGACCGAGGTAGATGCGTCGATGGTCGAGACCGCATGACGTTCAGCCTCTGAATACTTCATTAGATGACTAAACGGAATCCTTAATAAACGGCAGAGAAGTGCAATATACAGGGTGGAATTTTGTAATGACACCTGGAGGGAAGGTACTCTTAATACTGCAGATAGAAAATTTTACTCAAACGAAACATTCCTTTATTTTTGAACAGAAAGCAAACTGCATTCAAAGATTTTCGAAAATTCTCCTCTCCACCCGGAAATCGTACCGGCTGAAATCTGAAAAAATTATACCCTGTACTTTTATTGCATCGATGGTTAGGGTTAATAATAAGGATGAAATCTCTCTAACAAACATTATAAATTAAATTAAAGGAAAACCAGGAAATCTTAAATTAATTTATATATTTACAAAAAAAATGGTTCGATTCCCGGGTGTGGGAGAAGAGAATTTTTAAAAATCTTTGAACGCAGTTTGCTTTCTATTAAAAAATAAAGGAATGTTTTCTTTGAGTAAAATTTTCTATCTGCAGTATTAAGGGTACTTTCCCTCCAGGTGGCATTACAAAATTCCACCCTGTATAATCAGACACAATACATTTGCACATCATTCAAGGATCTTATTTGACTCGACGGTCATCCACTATTTGCTCTATAATTATTTGGAGCACTTGGTTCCTTTCGTTTTTTATTGTAATAATGTGGTGTCTATTCAAGATGAATCAGTGAGTATTATTGTATAACGCTGCAAGATGACGTATTATTGAAGTTTTTAGTTTTTGTTTACGAATCGACGACGAGAAGAACTACACCAGCGATAAAAGTGGAAGGAACGAGGAGTTGGACGTATGGACTAGTTTAATAAAATAACGTATTTAATCATCCGGCTTTTGGGCAAAGACCAGCAAAGACCAAATGATCTAAACCTTAGGTTCGATCGATGTATAATTTAATCACTTAAAAAATAACCATCAATCATCTTATAATTCACATCAGTCAACAAAATAAAGTAATTTCTCCAATAACAATAAAATAACGCACAACTATAAACGAACCAGCCTTCCGAACTCGCGCGTAACGTGGAACCAAAATGAATTTTAATTTTCACCGCAACATAAATCATTGAACATTTAACATTAATCGCGTGAAGACATGCGATTTAACACTGCGCCGATACAAATCGTACGTACGGTCATAAGAAAAAATGCCTTTTATATTCTACACATAACGATGATTTGCAGTACGTCGACCCAACTGCAGCATCCAGTTTATCTTTGAAATTAAATTGTTCACCAGTTTGTCTTCAAATGTGTCTCGGCGTGTGAACAAATGAAGATCGCTCATTGTTTCTTTTTTGTGCTAAAGAGGTTCATTAACACTGTACAAAAACAACAAAAAGATTGAAATCATCTTTAATTTTGTTCTACGTTTAGGCTTGATTCGTGTTAAGCTTCCCACATAGGTACTTACTTCAAACGATTTTCTTGCTCCAGGAAGTTACAACTAACCTAAAGCTAAAAAACTCCGATCTGATCTTCGTTTCGAAAGTGTAGTGAATTAATCCGTAATTAGATACAGAAGGCAGAGTACCTCCTCCAAAGAAATAAAATTTGATAAATTGTTTCGTTTAGACATTTAATCCGAGCTTTTGTTAGTAAAATTAATGGTACCGCTCGAGATTCTGACCATCCTACAAAGGAACAGGAGATAACAAATCTTTTTTTTAACTAGCTTATAAAATAATGAACATAAACAAATTACTAGCTATAAATCTTTCACTATCGCCAGTAACATAAAGGCGTCGATCTCCTTTCCCATGAGAACAATATTTTCTATGGAAAGGAAGTCAGTTTTCTACATAGCGCAGATCGAATCTGCTCAAGCATATAATATTAATCCGGTGCGGTGCGGCAAGGCGTCATATCTCCGCCGGGTGGCGAGTGAAAGCCTTGTGAAACTTCCGAACGGAAGCCAGCTTTCTACCCCGCCTCCTGTCGCGAAGAAAACTAACCCTGTGCAACTACTAGCCACATAGATAGGGCGTTGACAGCTATGCGGTTTACGATCCCATTTAAGTGTAAAATGTAATACAACACTAAACTTTCTACGGTACAATGTTGCGAAAAGTCTCGGAACTGGTTCGTAGACTTATTAAACGACTGCTGAATCTTTTGCGCTAACTTCCTGGATTTATAGTAGATGGATTTTATCTTCTAGCTTATTATGAGGGCAGGATAAACCAGCTTAATTTAAATTAGATCATCTATTGAAACAGCAATATATTTGCTACATGCAGCACACTAAACGGTAAAACAAAGTATTTGAAAAATACGGATTCTTGGTGGTGATATTGTCTATATCGACGACTTTGTAAATTATAAATAATGTGGAAACTGCAACAGAATCCTTACTAATTGGTAAATTACGATAATCTACGGAAACTGACTGCAAGTCTAATGCATATTTAATGGCTGTGAGCACTGGTTACAATTTGGTCTCAAACCTATCATCCAGTAACGAAGCGTGTTCGAGGACACCAATTATTTCTAGCATATTTCAGGATTGGCAGTGATGGAGTTCCAATTTCATTTGTTTTGCAAATCAATCACTTTACAAATGGAATAGATCTCTGTAAATATCGAAGGCTATGTTCTACAATATTTTTTGGGAATACAGCAGAATCTGCGTAGGTTAAATCGCGACCTATATCATAAACCTAATTAAAGTTGTGAATCTAACAAATTACATAAACCGTGTGATGTATTTTTGCTAACACCTACCAACAACGCTAAACTCGTGCGCGGGCGCAAACTCTAATAGAAAATAAAGCCATAACATAACATTACGGGCCATAAAGCATTCGCAAATCCCTTACACGACTTTGCAACAGCGCAGAACCAACCGTCGTATGTTCCACGGCTATTACGCGTAACATTGTCTACAATTGACTACATGGTGTTATGTTTACCTTACATTGTCGAGACTATAATATACAAGTGGCGATTTCTATAGCCAGCGAGCCAAGGTCATCCGCCACGTGCGATCGCCCATTGTATTGTGTGAACCGTGTTGCTTGATTTAAATTATTCTACACTCTTCCATGTGTGTTTGATGTCGACATAAATAATTTCCTTAACAATTGGCCTTTGAGATAAATGTTTTGGTCACGTGAATATGTAATGAAGTGGTCTATAGCAAATTGTTTGCGAAAGGAAACTTTGTTTCTGATTGAACGTCCATGAACGTTTTTGTAATTTGTTTAACTTGTGCTAATTTTAAGTTTTGCAATCGCAAGACATTTAGATTTAAGGGCAGTTGACCGACGACTTCAATTATGTAAACATTTAATAATGTCTCTGATTCATATTACATTTTCCTGCACCGAATTTCAACAGTGCAGCCAAACATTCTAAGTAGAACAACGCCAAATTCCGCCAACATTCTCAAAAAGGTCAGAGAGCGGAACCTAAGTTGGCAATAAATACGACTATATCCGCAGTAGCGTCACATAATACAAGTATTACAAAGCTGTGCCTTGTCCCAAGTGTCGCAACTGGCAATAAAGCCGTAATAATATCCGCGCAGAAACAGTAATGCGCGGTAATGTGTGAAGTTGCGTAAACAAACAACTGAATGTACGATAGCACGCTGAGATTTACGAGATCGAGTAAAGTTGCGCTCCAGATTCGTGGATTACGAGATGCGTGAACAATCTGCATTGGATATAGTTTATCACGAAGGCAATGCCTGGACATTCCTGAAGCTGAGATTGTGTGAAAATAATTCAACAGAAGCTTCTGAATCTAACAAATCAAAACATACTGCAGTAGCTTTAATAAATTTAACTGCGATACGAATTGAGCATACAACCAAATATCAAATAAAACGTAAGAAACTCGTGTTCACACTTCAAGAACTGCCATTTAATACGTGCAAAAAATGTAGCTTTAGTAATTTTCATAACAAGCGTTAAAGACTATGATTGACAGAGTCTCGAGGAGACGTAGAGGTTAAATTTTAAATAGCCAAAGACTGGACATGAATATGTGAATCATATACAGAAGTGACAACACATTAATAATGTCCCTATGTCCAACTTTAAACAAAAACACTTTGAGTGCAAGCGTACTGAATTATATCTACATTATCCATATATTGCGTTCGATATGGTTGCCAAATTGATTACACAAAAAAGGCGTATGATGTATTGTATGAAGTGTTTCTAAGAAACATCAAGACAATAGAACATAACATCAGAACATTAACAAATACGTGTTGCGAATGTAATTTTTGCAGTTTCATGAAAGAGCAATAATAATAAAAAAGTTACAGCAAACATTCGTGACATTGAACAAGACGTCCGTCCTTGTAAATCTTCCATTATATTGAAAATGGTATTATGCACTAAGTAAATACTCAATGGACAATATTTTGGTGGCACATAGCAAATAATACGATATTGTCTAGCTACACAGATTATTATATTTCATGAAATTCTAGATCGTTGTCGCACAGTCCAAAAAAATGGATTATTTTCGGTTTGTCCTTCCTTAACATGGTTTTAAATATTTCCTAATTGGTTTTTCCTTCAACGCGCTTTTAGAGGGCAATACGAACATTTGAGAATAAAAAGGAGACCAAGAGTCCAAAGTTAAAAAAGTTCATAGTATAAAAGATAGATATGTATGAATATACTCATCTACAGCTTAGAAAATCTCATCAGGTTTACATGTAAGTGATGAATGATTTGAAATAAAAAGTTTTCAAGGGTATAAAGTTTGCAGGGATAGTTTAAGAACTTCACAGTTCGTAAACATCTGAAATTAAATCTACAACTGGTTACGAATTTTCCATAAAGTTATTAGTGATTACCTAATGAATCTCCGCAGTAGCCACTTTCTGTTTTGTTACCAATTTGCACCTAAACCGTGTCCGTTGCAAATGAGAGCACAATGGTACATGCGTAACAAACTACCAGATGTTGGGACCACAATAGAGAGTCTTTCCGGATAGTTACGCAAACACGTCCATTTTGTTTACAAACTATGTTTTCAATTCTAACGCCAAACTCTCGATAATTTCCTTATTGTTTTGTTCGTAATGATTGAAGTCAATCCTTTGTAGCGTAACGCGGTCATTTTCTTTTTTTTTTTCTTAGTAGGTACATTGTTGCGTAGAACCTTGTATAACGCAGAAACGTCATTTGAAAGAAACACGTAAGTAATATAATACAGAATATTAAACCGCGACTCGATAAAAACTAAATCAAGAGCCAAGTATATGATACGGTAGGTAATATTGACCGTTCAAGTACACGTGTATAACTAAGTACTATGTCGAAACATATCAAATTGAAATAAAACAACCACTATTACATCAGGACATGGTAATTTATTGTACAAAAATAGTGTGCGAGCGTGAACTCATGCCTCACAACATACACAAACAAATATTAAACCTAGGTTTTTTATGTATAAAATGCATTCACTCAGTATGTTAGACATAGCCTATTTTCGTTTATAATATAGTGAGGTGTATCGTTGAGTTTTACAACCACGTTTGCCACGCCCCATATAAATCCCAACACAACAACAGACTTGGGCGTAAATGTTTTCGATACACATGTCCATCGACGAGGAAATTACAACAACTTTATTATTAGACATAATAACAACTTCGACTATCTAATGCGATAACTTATCGTTTATAATCAAGGCAACATCACCAGACGTATCATCGCGTAATAAAGAAGCTATTGCCCCCTTCCTTTTCGATAAAAAGTTTACATTCAATGAAGGAGGCCCAACTTCACGGTGATCGAATATAATTGCATATTGCACAAATAATGGAGACACCGATAAACAACCCTATCGGAGGGTTTGCGCTAACACGCATTAAACTGAATGTAAAGAAGACAGGGCGATGTTATAACTCCTCGTCTTCGCCCGAGTCTGTCGTACAGATAAAAAAAAGTGAAGCAAAAACCAATTTATCATGTCGTCCCACGCACGCGCCGAGCAATATAAGCAAACACACATAAAAATAAAAACGTAAAACATAGAAACAGCCCGTAGAGTGTAAAACCCAACGATAGAGACTGCGAACAACTGTACAGTCCATGAATAACTTAGTTATATTCACATTATCTACATTATTATGGAACTTTATCTGGCATCACTTACTCCGCTGGACCCTCGCATAAACATAAAGACAGACAGACATACGGAAAAGGGAGATTTTAATTCGCCGTTTAGCAATGGAGTTTACGATACTTTTTACAACTTACTTATTACATAAATGATAATACTATCACGTTGTTAATTTACTTTATGACGGACGATAAAATGTTCTCTTACTCTGATGTGGACCTTGACAATCTCGTGCCGTTTAAAAATACCTACTGGTAACTGAAGTACTGTCGCAAAAACAATCCTTTTAGCATTATATGACTAACTTAGAGCACTGATTTTTTTGTGAGAGAAACGTACTGCTGATTATTTTATACAGTCTGTTTTTGTCATATCTCGTAAAAAAATCTTAAAAGGCCCCTTCTGTACACAATTTTAACAAACACAGATAACAAGCGGGTATATAGAGTTTATATCATGGCGGTCTGTCTACAGAGCACCTGTTATGTAACTATGAGGAACATAGAAACGCGATATTAACACACTTAGTAAGTTAAGTCACGTAACTGTAGGAAATAATAGTAATTTCAACACTAACAAAGATTTGCGATCGCGGCGATGGAACGTGATGTAAAGTGCAAATAATGATAAAGATGATGAGCAGTGTTGACGATAATGACTTCAATGACTGTGATAATGATACTTTCGTGAATTTTATGCTCGAACGTGATGGATGCAATCGACAAACGTGCTCTTCGCTTACGATATTATAATAATTTTAAAACCTAACTCTAGCTTGATAGTCAAATCGTGACGAATGCTTGTTTTATAAACTTTTTAATTAGAAATACTGATAAGCACTTGGGATCTATCGATTTCTAGATAAGCGCTCGTCGTTGCCTGAGAGTTTTGAGATCGTTTTTGTTCAGTGGACTGAATATTCATGTAAAACATAATAGTCGGAGAGAGCCAAGACTTAGTTTGGAATGGAAAAAAGTCATTAGTGTTATGAACCGGTGTGCGCGCACGAGGCGCCACCCGGAACGGCGCGCGCGGTGAAAACCGCGGGAAACCGCAATAGTGAGCGCACAGCCGCAGCGCGAGAACCGTGTCAGTAGTGTGAAACGCTAATTGCACACGGCGAGTTATGGCGCGCCCGGCCAGCAACATCGCTGCAGCCGCTCGTTTCACTAAATTGCAATTGATTTATAATATATCATACATTGCGATCTTGACTCTTCGTGCTCAACTTCGACAGAAACATTTCTGAACCACGTTCAGTTACTAACTGTACGAGAATCCACCGATCATACATTAACTGCCTGACATCGCCGCCTACTCACAACTAGTAACTTTCAATCATTTATCCGTTATAATTTCTTATAACTTTCTACGTAGATGAACACATATGACTTTTCCGCCTTACAATATTATGATAAACGGCGAATACTAAACCCCAAGATTATCCAGATAAAGTCCCCCCTCAGTTTCCTACGCTATTGTTATCAATAAATTAATTATAGAATCTACAGGAAACCGATTCGGAGATCTCAATTTTTAGTGGGACTTGGTGAGACGCTCCGTGCATGCCTCGCTGAGACAATTTGAGTCCAGCTCAAATGGCGAGCGTAGAGCCACCTGGACTGCTCGACAACACTAAAGTTCCACTTAACATATCGCGCTACTCGAACACGAGTACCTCAGGCAGTAACTAAGGCTAAATCACAAATGTTGCGCGAGGGCTCGCCGGCTACGAATGCCGTCGAGCACCCCGTATCAGACACATCCTCACTGTTTTTGCCATCTTGTTTAACACTAGATTCAACTCTGTTGTTATTCACCGCACTATTCACTTTTAGATCTTTGCCCGCGATACATCTGTTCACAGCACTTTCACTTTTATCGGCGAAGAAGGAGCGACGGTCGGAGTTCGTAGCCGGGGGCGAGGTCGAAAACAACTTGATTTCCAGGTCACGGTGGCCGTTCAACGAGGTGACAATCTCAGAGGATATGTCTAGAGCAAGGGGAGAGCGAGGTTCCGGCGAGCTAGCCCTTCTCGTTGGTGGGAACAATGAGTAAAGATTAGGGGCGGAATATGTTTCGCCGGTGTTAATCTCTCGTCGTTCCGGAACCCTCGATGAAGGATCGCTCCAGCTGCGTCGCAACGTCGTATCTGCTCCCCTTTTACCAAGAGGTCCGACCACTTTCATAGATTCTTCCAATTTAGTAGGCGCGAAATCACCACAAGAATTTTCGTTGAGCAAATCTGCGATAGAATCGGCATCCCAGATTTGTCCCACAGGGTCACAGAGACGACACTGACACGAACTAACCGCGGACTCGGCAGGTGAAGCGGCCTCGGCTAAACCAAATCGGGTCGCTTCTAACGCTTCCCCTAACGCTGAAACTCGATACGTTTCCGGCACTGGCTCGGGGTACTCTAACACTTTTACATCCAAACGATAAGGCAAAGACATTTCCCGACAGTACGTGTCCTCGTATATGCCGTGAGAAGAGGTTAAGCCAGAAACCGCACAATGATCGACATCACCGAGATCCAAAGCACCCGCTGTTAAATCGTGCGGTACGATATTATTCGGTTTTCTATCCTTTTTGCGTCGTTTGCGCGGTTTGATAATCCTTGGCAACATAGTCTCTGAGTTAGTTGAGCCGGAACTTTCATCGCTCGCGACACTGACCGCATCCGTGTTGTTGTTACGTCCGCCTCGCGTGGAGCGCGCTTGCTGCTGCTGGTTGCGCGGCCTGTTTCCCTCGGGTGCATCACACCGGTCTCGAACGACGTGCTCCGTTTGCGTGAGCGGCCGATGGTTGCGCTGCTCCGGTGCCGTGCTGTACTTTCGTCGGTCGTGCCTATTTTGTATGATAAGGGGTGCTCCTTGCGCGTGCATGGCTAACTTGGATACTGGTGTGTTCCGGGATTGTGGTGGTGCACGTCCCGCCATCGATATGAGGGGGGCGCCGAGCCATGCATTCGGGTGCGGAACGCCATAGGGCGGATAGTAGGGCGGCGGGAAACCCGGTGCGGTGGTGGCATACTGAGGGCGAGCGGGTTCGCGGCGCCCTAGGGCGGCGCGCTCGCCCGGACTCATCACGCTTTAAAGGGGTGTTTAACCCATATTCGTGAAAGTACGTTTCACTGTCACGGTAAAAGTCCAAGTTTCAACGCGATGTCGTAATCGTACACTAACATCTGAGGCGAGTAGCGGAATGCGCGCGTCCTATCGCCGCGACAGTCGGCAGAAGACTGGAGTGAATGAGTGCGGTGCGAGCCGGCGGCGGCCGCGACTGTTGAGTGGGAGCGCCTGTGACTCGCTGCGCCACGCGACTATCGCGTCGTCGATGCACCGGAAAACTTTACAACCCTAATCGCTTTACAATTAAACCGCTCGACATTGTTTACTTTCCTTGCGGTGTGCAGAAAAAAGAAAACAACTTTTGTAATTGTTCATTTAAATGGTAACGAAGCAGAACAACCGCAGCTCCGTTTAATAGGTAGACCGTACTATTTGTTAATAGTTTTTTTATGTCGCCATGTGTTAAAATATTTTCTTCATGCCAATATTCTTATGCATGTCTGTATTTTTATAGCAGTTAGTTTAATCAATAATCCGTATATTGAATTGACAATAAATCAAGTTAATGATATCAAATAAATCTTGGTAACCGCACTTACTGCCTTCTCCGATCACTGCAGGGCGTTTGAACTTACCTGTAACAACAAAATAACGATTATTATTTAAGTGAAACACCGTCTCACCTAAGGAACTTAAGGAGTCCTAAAAGTGACATTATAACTTTAACGATTTTATTAACAAACAACGTTAATAAAATGCATTTATTGGGCTGTAAATTATTTTGAAAACTGCTCTCCCTGAATGGCTGTTTAATGTCAAACTTTCTCGACAGGGGTGTCCAATAAAAATAAATTCAAGCGTGAAAAGTAATCAAATATGGACGTTATCAAAACATAACTTTTGATTTTTTAAGGACTGACTTTCCTTTACTCGCGGTGTTTCGTAAAACTTTATAATGTAATAATTTCAATTATTTATGATAATAATATAAAGTGTAAAATTCCTGTACATTGCTAATGACATTGGGAAAACAATTAATTAACCTAAATTTTTCAAAAAAAATGCCAAATAATTTTCGTAACTTCAATAAGAATTTTCACAAGAATTTCAAACGTAATTATGTTTTAATTAAATATGCATTGTATTGTTTGATCTTCACTTTGCAACGATGTTTCCCTTACAATCACATAATATATTATTAGAAGAATAATTTATCTTTTGTTTATTTTTAATATTTTCTTTTTTAATAAGGCTCTATTTTTATATATACAGTTTCTTCTAATCCTGCTAAAAGAGGGTTTACACGTTTCCATTATGAAAGAAATATGAATTAACATTCATATTTCAAAGCAACCCAAAGAGTATGTCAAAAAGTAGGTTTTTCTCTAGTTTTTCTTTATATTCCTCGTGTCCCGAATTTATGTATGAGGTGACCTTTAGGTATATATACCTATATACTTTCTTACATTTACAGCAGACTACGAAGCATCAAAAGTTCCAAAGTTTTTGTTAATTAAAGTAATATTCAACATGTCACTTCAAATGGACTGCAAGAATTGACTCTAAAATTTAATTTTTGAACTATTATTACAATTAAATCTCTCTCATTAAAAAAAATCATATTAAGGGATCAATAAAAATTAGCTAGCAAATTTGTTTCAGCCGGCGATGACCACATTAAAATTTGTTAAAATGAAGTCTGCAATTATTTCAAATTTTGAAGTAAGAAGATAGATATCAGCCCCGGCTTACGAATTGTAGGTCGTGGGTTCGAATCCCGGCAGGCGCATCACTTTGTGTAATTTATTTCATCACCACTGCTCTCAAAACGGTGAAGGAAAACATCGTGAGGAAACCGGCATGTCTTCGAACCAAAAATTCGAAGACATGTGACATCCACCAATCCACACTGGGCCCGCGTGGTGGATTATGGCCCACCCCCTGTCACAGAGAGGAGGCCTGTGTCCCAGCAGTGGGAACATTAATAGGATGATGATGATGAAGATAGATAGAATAATACTTTATAATGCAGGACAATTTCAATACCCATCATATCCGTACGCAAAACAATTTCAGCTGGTTTCATATTACTTACTTAAAATAAAAAGGTTTTTTCCAAGGTTCTTTGTCCATATTCGTCACGTAAGTCCCGTGACGTGTCCGTCGACCTCTGAGCAAGGTTCGGAGGGACGGTGAAAGTGAACTTCATGACTCAGACCTCTCTCTATAAACGTCAGCTCCGTGAATATTATCGTGCGTATGTCTTTACATTGAACTTGTGTAGGTAGCTGTACCATTGTGTGCTTAAGTGATTGTTTTTCAGATAAAGATTTGAGGTTTTTTCGTAGTATTTTTTTATGATTAATGTTCTTATTTATGATGAATCTTTGGAGATGTTTTTTTAAGCGAAAATGAGTCGATTAGTGTTGTTTCTTTTGTATATATTTAGTAATGACTGTCGCTCAAATATAAAACGATGATAAAAGATGGCGGAGCTAAATAATATCGTCGATTAGTGGTCTATTTTAGGCTTGGATCTTGAAAAAATAAGTTATATACCTTTGCCCAGCTGTGGGCCAATGCAAATGAACAAAATAGAGATATATAACACGAAACCTCATATTTTATGCATTTTCATAAACAAAACGAAAGTACAGTAGCCTAAACATCGAAATTAAACTACCACAAAAACTAAAATCAAAATGATAAAACTCTATCAGAGAGAACTCATTAAAACAATTTGTATTCACACTTAGCACGTGACAGTACATTGCCGTATGCTGTAACGTTGTGGATTACCAACGTTCATTTCAAAACTATAAATAGTTCATTAATATAAATTTGTAGGTATCTAGTAAATATTCTTGAATTACGTCGAGACAAAAAGTAATTTATAAGTGGGTAGTTCTAAACTGGTAGTAGCATTTGACAGTTCTGTAGTGACAGAACTGTGGAATGTTCTAGCTGCGGATAAGTGAGTGGCAATGCTTATGCTGTCTCGCTCTCACACGTGCAAAGTCCAATTCCCCTTCTCCTTGAGCGAGGCATTTTGTAGCAATCAGCTGGGACAGAAAACATTACCGCGAACGCTGGACGTAGTAGCAGACGTAGTTCCTCACTATATTAGGACTATCTAATTTTACTCGTCCCAGACTTAGACAGTTTTTTTAGTCAAATAATAAATACCTAATATATATTATTTAAATTCTGTGTAAGTGTAATAACCCCGTGAAGGGTAAGTTTGCCAAACCAAACCTTTATAACTGCTAGCTATTGTGTTTATATCTTTTTGTATTGAGCAGTTACCTACAGACTTATTATTTTGTGTTCTAATTTTTCTTTGTTAGGTTTTTATTCCGTTAAGCCTCGAATGTTCCATACGCTCGTAGGCCTATAAATAATATTGTGTTAATGCTTCACGCTAATTTAATATTGTGTACCTGCCATGTAAACTCCGTTCTGATGATGACCAAACTCACAAACGCCTCAAGCGCTTTACGTCCTAGGCTTTCGCTTACGCTGCGAGGTCATCATCAGAGAGGATTTGCAGTGGACCTTTTATTTACCGCTGGACGTTGATTCCAGGGAACAAGATTGGGGTTTAAATTACCCATCCTCAACGTTCGTTGAGTTCGACAGCTGACTCACGCTACCGAACGTTCGAGGCCTGCGCACACACAGCACCTAGCCGCACACAGCTGACCAGCCGGCGCATCCACCATCCTGTCCCTGGGGTCTCTCTCACCTCGGGACAACTCCTCGCCCATCGCGTCTCTGCACTACGCGATAAGCCAGGACAGTACTTAGTGCGCCCAACGTGGGGCGCCAATGTAACGGTTAGCGGTGGGTTAAAATAAAAGAACCCACCAACGTTTACAATAAATTTATTTAGGTCGTGGTTCACAGCCGTCACTAGGTATTTAATCGTTCCGTGGAAGTAGGCGCACTAAGTACTGTCCTGGCTTATCGCGTAGTGCAGAGACGCGATGGGCGAGGAGTTGTCCCGAGGTGAGAGAGACCCCAGGGACAGGATGGTGGATGCGCCGGCTGGTCAGCTGTGTGCGGCTAGGTGCTGTGTGTGCGCAGGCCTCGAACGTTCGGTAGCGTGAGTCAGCTGTCGAACTCAACGAACGTTGAGGATGGGTAATTTAAACCCCAATCTTGTTCCCTGGAATCAACGTCCAGCGGTAAATAAAAGGTCCACTGCAAATCCTCTCTGATGATGACCTCGCAGCGTAAGCGAAAGCCTAGGACGTAAAGCGCTTGAGGCGTTTGTGAGTTTGGTCATCATCAGAACGGAGTTTACATGGCAGGTACACAATATTAAATTAGCGTGAAGCATTAACACAATATTATTTATAGGCCTACGAGCGTATGGAACATTCGAGGCTTAACGGAATAAAAACCTAACAAAGAAAAATTAGAACACAAAATAATAAGTCTGTAGGTAACTGCTCAATACAAAAAGATATAAACACAATAGCTAGCAGTTATAAAGGTTTGGTTTGGCAAACTTACCCTTCACGGGGTTATTACACTTACACAGAATTTAAATAATATATATTAGGTATTTATTATTTGACTAAAAAAACTGTCTAAGTCTGGGACGAGTAAAATTAGATAGTCCTAATATAGTGAGGAACTACGTCTGCTACTACGTCCAGCGTTCGCGGTAATGTTTTCTGTCCCAGCTGATTGCTACAAAATGCCTCGCTCAAGGAGAAGGGGAATTGGACTTTGCACGTGTGAGAGCGAGACAGCATAAGCATTGCCACTCACTTATCCGCAGCTAGAACATTCCACAGTTCTGTCACTACAGAACTGTCAAATGCTACTACCAGTTTAGAACTACCCACTTATAAATTACTTTTTGTCTCGACGTAATTCAAGAATATTTACTAGATACCTACAAATTTATATTAATGAACTATTTATAGTTTTGAAATGAACGTTGGTAATCCACAACGTTACAATGCAGATACGTACACTTCGTTCATTTAGCATATTCATATAATAACAACACGAACTTTCATCGAGTCGACGAATAATGAAAGTTTGGCGAATCTATCTGATGTACAGTGCATGATACATCGTGTAATAATATCGTAAACATTGAATATTTGTAAACTTTTCTACACGAATGTATCTTTGAGTTTGTAAAAGCGTATATTAAAAATACCTGATTTGTTACTGTTAGCAGTAAAAGTGTCAAATATTTGTACAGACGTCAGCACATCAACCTACTTCAAACTGTCTTTAATAGATTTTCAACCTTATCACAATACTGAAAGGTTAATGTTCGATTGGTAAAATTTGACAGATGGGATAGGTTGACCTGCTGTCTGTACACTTTTCTACGCGATTGTATCCCCGAGTTAGTAAAAGCGTATATAATAGTAACTGATTTGTTACTGTTAGCAGATAATGTGCCTCGGGCAATGCTAAATTGTTGATACAATATGCAAGAAGCGTTGCAGCTTCGAAACATCAATAACTAAACTTTCTTTTATTTGATTTTACTATGTTGCGTCGGCCATTGAAATAGATTTAATTTTATAACGCCTCGCTATTGCTTCGATTAAGATATTTATTAATTGCGTGTCTAATAAAAAAGACAGGTAACACAGATTCTCTCTGCTTTATTGTGCACGTATAAAATGTTAGATATTTTTTACTATTTCACAAGTTGAAATAAAAAAGAATATCTATAGGCATTAAGCACATCACATCTCTATTTCAGACTAAAAATAGACAATTTTACTCAAAAAAATTACCTCTATTTTTTCTTTTTTTAACCAAGATTTACAAAGATACAACGCTTTTAAAAACCACAAAATGTCACTCGAACGGTATAATTTAACAGGCGTTATGATGTCACAAGACCCCACTCCCGAATTATGAAGCGTCTTATCTTTGTCAATATGGATTAATTTAAAAAGAAAAAATACGTGTTCATTATTTTTTAATACATTAACTGACGAAAAAGATTTTCAATTCATTTTTCCAGTTTACCAGCCTATTGTATGAATAACTGAACGTAACTATCGTCGGACATTTGATCCTATTTGTTAAACCCCAGGTCAAAGAGGTCAAACGTTGGCTGAAAGAGTCACATATATCATTATACTTTTGTGCCTGCCATTGTCACAGGAAAAGAGAGTCGTAAAAAAGTTTGATATCACGCAAATGACGTGTCGACCCCACCTCACGAGGGTTGAAATGAAATAAAAAATGCATCATTGTTGATTTTTGTATTTTTTACGCGAGTGTATTAAAAGGGGTGAGTCGCCTATCTGTACGGTCTACGCAAATAATGTGATTAAGAATGAATGAATTTTTGTATTATGACTTTATGAGTCTCACTTTAAAAGGGATAAAATAAACAGTGACGGTTAAATGATAATAAATCTTGAAGCAAGTAACTCAACAGAGGTTTAGGTTAGAAACTTTTCCCCGCACGTATTTTCAAGCCAACAACCAAGATTGCTAAACTTTTTACTCGCTTTCCATAAATGACTTTATCCCGGCGCCAATCTGCCTCGAGCATAAACAACTTTAGTTCGTATTACATGTGGCGAGAGACAATAATAGCGTGCAGTTAGTGTCACGTAACGTTGTAGTGCATCGTTCAGAATCGTTCACGGCGGATCAGAGAAAGTGTTCAGATTCATTGACCCTTGCCGTCGCGTGCTTAGACAACACCTATATTCAAAGTCGTAATCTCGAGGTGCCTCGAAAGCCGATCCACTCACACCTCTCTCGAGGAGGCCTTGAGGAGAGCCTCGACGGACCCTCCAAATTGGTATTCAAAGTCGTCAGATTAAGGAAATGATGAGGTCCCTCGAGTAAGTGTGAGGTGTGGTAATACGTCACGAATACGTCATTACATTTGGAGGAATTTCGTCATTTGTTTATTTTGGAGAGCTGTCTGTGAGCGCGTTATCTGTGGTTTTCAACTTGAAGTGTCAACACGTGACAAATGAACGCAGAACTAATATGTGGCAGAACTTACACAAACAAACCGCAATAATTTATGAATCCACTTGAACAAAAAACCATGCCTTGGAATGGCCTTGGATAAAGAATATGGTGATACTTGTGAAGTGGATGGCTTGGCAACATGGTACGGTGAAATCTGATTTTCACATCAGCTCGCTCGCAGTTTGACAAAGCGTCTTATTTCTCTCGTTTTTTTTATAAACTCACTTTTCTTGTTTATCGTTCCGGTTGGATTTTTGCAACTCAATTTTGAGGCACTTTCCGATAAGCCAGCAGGCTGAAATTTTGTATACGCTTTGAGTTCTGATGACAATACATGACTAGCTAAGAAAAGTCTTAATAAATCCAATATGGCGGCCCACCCAAGATGGCGGACGGGCTGTTTGAAATCCACCCCCATGATATGGGTATCAAATGAAAGGGTTTGCTTTCAGGAATATGAAAAAAATGGTCACGTGTCTTAAATCCAACATGGCGGACATCCAAGATGGTGGATTGGCTATTTGAAATGCACCCCCATGAGGTGGATATTAAACGAAAGGGTTTGCTGTCAGGAATATGAAGAAAAAAGATAAAAGTACAGCTTGACATAAAAATGTAGGAACGGAACTAAAATTTTTATTTCTGACAGCGTTTTAAAATCTTTGATATTTGATGTAAACAAAGACCGCAGGTTTGTTAGATTTATTATCGTGCCATAAAACTAACGTACTATGTGATAAAAATTAAAATAAAATCATTCAAAGTGCTGGTAGCGCGAAGACAGTGGCGACTTCCGGTTTTCTACATTCTTATGTCGAGCTGTAATAAAGTAATTAATAGATTTAAAAAAACAAAAAGACACACGTTTTTAAATTTCTTAAAAATAAGACAATAGCCCTACGGGACTGAAGAGAGGGCCCCTCTCAAAACGTGGGGACGTATCTTTGCAAGTTACACACACGATCTATACACGTCATGTAAATATATCTTATAAAAATCCCTTTAATAATATACGCCCCCACGTTTTGAGTGGCCCCTCAGCCCCGTAGGTTTATTTTCTTATTTTTAAGAAATATAAAATGTGGTATTTTAGATTAAATCAATTAATTAAAAACAAAAAAAAAATCTATTAATTTTATCATTTAAACTCGATTGGGATTTCTACATCTCGTAAATAGGGTCTAGACAAGTAATCGTAAGGATTATCGTACTCATTCAATAAATTATTCAAAAGACATTAAGGAAATCGGATTAAAAACGCGTGTTTTTAGTTGCAAATTCCGTGTTATCTGCCTCAAGGAAGCTGTAAGGTTGATGCCGACCTACCTTAAATTTGACAGATGGTTTCTCTCCTCACATCCTATCTAACCTCACCTCAATTGAGGGAACTATTGGAGGTGAGGAGAAAAATCGCAACTATGAATACCAATCCACCTAGGTGATGTTGAGTGGAGTGGAGGAAAAAATGATGTTTCGACTCTGAATATGGGTGAAAATCAATTTGCCATCCACTCTCGCTCTCGTACAGATGCGTTAACCGAGTAACATCGTGGTTATTACGTGTTACGCTTGTTACGAGAGCATCGCTGATTATATCTCTAAGGGAAAGTTATACCAAACAGGTCTGTGTGCGCTACCCCGAAGGCGTCATCATTTTCGTCTGTGAGCTTTCTCTTCTCGGATAAGCTGAGTATCAAGATGCTGTAATTATAAATGTTGTTGCTTTAATGGTATAGGCGCCAGCGCATCAAACTATCTTGTCTGTCGAATTTCTTTATTCGATTTTCAACCTTATTCCAAAATTGGAAGGTTAATGTTCTATTGGTAAGACATACTGGGATAAGTTGACTTGCCGTCGTCAACGTCTGCACTAGGGCATGCAACCGGGAAATCCCGGTACCGAAAATACCGGGAAATCCCGGGAATTTTTAAAGCAATCCTGTACCGGTTTTTCGTCCCGTAGTCCCGGTACTTTCGATACTTTCGGTACTTTATTATTTTCCTTTTTTTTTCAATATAATGCTACAAATCATATCCAATAAACTATTATTTTACAATGTTGTTTTATGTTTTTTCATAAACAAAACCTAATCAGCAATGTAAGTAAGGGGTCAGTTATGATGATGATTATGATTCATTTATTGCATCACTTTCATTTTGAAGAGAATAACTTTAATCATGCTCAGATTTTGTGTATTTTATATTTAAACTAGCTGTTGCCAGCGGCTTCACCCGCTACAACTCGAAAATTATCCCACGGGAACATAAAATCGGGATGAAAGCTATCCTATGTGTTAATCCAGGTTAAAACTATCTGTGTACCAAATTTTAGCCAAATCCGTTCAGTGGTTTTTGCGTGAAAGAGTAACAAACATCCATACATACAAACTTTCGCCTTTATAATAGTAGTAGGATAGCGTTTGTTACATTCTTTTCTTGAGTTTTATATTTTTTTCATCTCAAAAAGCATTATACTAGTTTTGTTTTGCTACAGTTTGTTTAATGATATTTATAGTAGAAGGAAAAAAGTGACCAAGTATGTGCACGCAAAACACGCAGAACTCCATTTTCTGCGCTAGAGCGCAAGGATTTGTTCAAAATTCGGACAAAATATCTTGTAGTGAGGTGAAAAGTTGTGGGTTGCATTCGGAAGCAATGTTTTTCTGCATCTCGTACCTTTGAAAAGTTCGCCACGCTCAGTTTTCTATCCTATTTGGATTGAAAACTGAGCGTAGCGAAAATTTCTCGCCAAATACCTACTTTGCAGCCTGAATACAAATGGCTGCAAAGTAGGTATTTGGCGCGAAATTTCAACTATTTTAACACAACTATTTTATTTTAAAAGAAAATTAATATGTTTGTGATGCACGACTGTAATATAGAACTTCTTTGTTGCAGGAGAATTTCATAAGTAGGTTCATTGTGAAAACTCCTTTTGTAGCTAGCCGTTTAAAATTAGTAAGATAAAGGTAATTGTTTTTATGACGGATATTTTTATGATTACTGAAGTCTTCCGAACTGAAAGGACGTTAGACGATGCGTGGTGTCGGGTATTTTCGTTAGGTTTTTATTGGGACTGTTGACTTGATTTGGTCGCCACGCCGCGCCGCGCCGCGATCCGAGCCCGCAATAAAAGCTATGCAATAGTTTAAAAAAACATTTAAATTGGTTCCTTGAGATTATGTTCTGATACTTATTGTCAATTATAGATTTACGAATAAAACAAAGTTTTATGAACTACTCCATCCCACCCACATTTGTATTGAGTTAATTTTTCAACTGATTTAGACAATTTTATGTAGTGTGCACGCACTCGTGCCTTTCATACCATTAGTTAAAAGCGACATTAAATCGTACGACGTGAGTACCGAAAGTATCGAATTTCCCGGGAAATCCCGGTTCCATGTCCCAGTACCGAAACTTCGGTACCGGGCTTTAAAAAGTACCGGTTCTGCAACCCCTAGTCTGCACGATTCCACCAAAAAGTGCACAATTGTTTGCGCACATCTGCAGTTTGCTTAATAAGCTGGTATCTCGTTTAGCCTCTATGTCAATCGACAAGGATGAGCGTAACTTTTGTACGCGCACAAGTTTCTCGTGTTTGCTTTAGTGAGTCCACCAGAGCAAACATTTGTGCCGCGCACCAGTGGAATCGCATCTTAATAACACATACAGTTGTCTAGTTTAATAGTGATGTTTCTTCATCGTCCTGGCATTTACCCGGGCAATTGGCTTAATAACTACGATACTTATGTCAATCTGTTATAATTATATCGGTAAGCCCTTCACTAACTGTTTTATAGTATACTAGCTATGTATCCGTAGTTTCACCAGCTGCTAGACTGTTATTTGTCGTAGCGTAATGTTAAATAGCCTGTAGCTCTCCTCAATAAGTAGACTATCCAAAACAAAAAGATTTTTCAATTGGATTCAGTAGTTTCTGAGATTAGCGCGAACAAAGAAACAAACGTTAACAAGGTTTTGATCGTTATTGCAACTTGATAAAGAGAAATTGGTTAATCTACGTGTTACTTAGCCAACATGAAAACAACTCGGTGCTAATTGCTTTCAACAAAACGTCACATATACGATTTAAAAAATATTTGCGTAGAAAGAAGTTACAACAAAAAAGATTGTTCGCTAAAAACTCGATACGAAGTCTTTTACAAGTGTTAAATAACCAAACACTGAGCATTTAGCGACCGCAGAAGAAAAAATAAGTATTACCAACCATTACATTCGAAAGTCACCAAATGTTTTGTTTGCAAGTTAATTATCACTATGCCGGATACACTTTCCATTTCCACTCCTTTTATTTATTTATTTTTTTCGTTACATTTTTAAATATTTTTCAAAAAAAAAAATGTATATTCCACCAGCATCGAGAACAGGATTCGAGCTGCCGGTGGTCAGTCCTCCTAACCAAACACGCTACGTCAGAAATTATGTATTGGAATCCCTTCATCCTCAATGCTGATGTTTTCGGCATTTAGGTACTTGAAATCAAGCCTTTTGATATGCTATCAATATAGACATACTATTATACCATTA
Source organism: Agrotis segetum (assembly GCA_036375495.1). Lineage (NCBI taxonomy): Eukaryota > Metazoa > Arthropoda > Insecta > Lepidoptera > Noctuidae > Agrotis > Agrotis segetum. The sequence continues at coordinate 29,132 of JAQSVV010000536.1, read as the reverse complement.
TTGTATTCTTTGATTAATTACTTCACAAAATAGACAGACAGCCACCTCTCGGTTGCAATATATTTTACTAACGTTAACTGTTTGTCAAATGATTGAGATTTTCTTATATACAAACTGACCGGACAGTGATGAACACGAAATTTTATTTAGATACACACATACATAAACTAACTCAATTTTTCATGGTGGTAAAGGCATGAAGAGAAAGCCATGTATATAATAAATGATAAAACTATAGGTGATGAAATCATTAAATGAGTCCTCCCTTTTGGAGCAGAAGAGACTGTCAGACATGTACTGACTAAAATAAACCGTATTATATTAGCCCTTTAAGTTCACGATTCAGTGTTCTGTTTGGACAGTTCCACGACTCAGGCATGTGTTTGGCTCTCTAAGAGGGCCCCATCAGACCTGCTATGATCCTTATCCTTACATACATTTCAGTTATTCAAACATACATTATAATAGATGGACATACGGCCTATCAATATACACAATAGGCTCCATAAAAAAACAAGGTTAGTACATAGTAGCAGTACACTATAAAAATAATAAACGTAATTTAATTTTCCGATCGCGTCCACGCTATATTAACGCTAATTCAAGGTCGGTGACACACAACAAATAAACTGATGGATGGATTATTTTGTTTATAGCTGACGTGTCTAGACAAAGAGACCGAAGTTCGTCTGTCATAAAACTGGATCTAGGGCATGTTTTGATTAGTACTAAAAGCAAGTAAGCAAGCCATTTTGTTTTTCTAGTGTTAGGGCAAAGGTTATGCCTACCTGACGACGAAGTTTTGTTTAGGTGGTTTACGTTAGTAAGTAAATTGCAGAGCGGACTTTGAACTTGGACGGATCAATATCGACCTATCCATTTCCCAATTATGTTAGACTCGGCTTCTGGTCGAACCAGATGTAGCTGAATGACATGGAACTATTTTACATGGAACGTCTGCCTATATGACCTCCAGAAACCGAGTCAAATTACTTGGTAATATGATACCGATAGACTGCTTGCCAGACTTTCGAGGTTCTGATTACCAGTAACGACTATCAATGAAACAAATGACAACCGGGACCAATGGGTTTACGTTCTCTCCACGAGACACGGAGGAAACTTGCTATGATAGATGGACACGCATCTACAGACCAACCTAGACAAGCTCGGCTTAACCTAGAAGATTGGATTGCGCGGTTGTTATTATTTAGCCACGAGCTAAAGGTTGGACAGACTTAAAAATATTTAAACCGGTATCCGTAATTCTGTACCGGATTTCACTGAACCTTTAAAAAGGTTAACAGCATGGGAATTCGTCACTGTCAACGAAACTTCCTTTAATTTAAAGTAAAACTTGTCTTTTACCATTCTTTACTCAAAAATTTAAATTTTAAATTGGCCCGAATTTGCATTTGGCGCTTTTTACCAGTCATTTGCGCGAGCGCAGCGTCTTCCGGTGAATGTTCACGTAATTGCGTTTCCGTCAGTTGCAAGCGCCGCCGGCGCAAGCGTTCGGGCCGTTTACTCGATAACTACCTATTGTTTACGCTAATAATCGATGTGTTAATTGCTATTTTAAATGGGCACTCTACATTATGCGGCATTTGTTAGCAGAGTTCAACACTTAGTGTAACAGGTTAGTGAAGTGCAACGGAACCATTAAAGTGACAACATTATCGCTGGAACGGAACGCTACTACCTACTCATTATTTATTTTAAACGTATATAGATATACAATCGAACTCGAATGATACAAATTCGCTGAAATATACAAACGATCTACTTAAACTCCATTTTTCACAAAAGAAATATAAGTGTTCGTTTACCAAGAACAAAACAATGTTGAGCAGTGCCTTCGTTGTATCGGGGCCTAATGCGATTTTGATTGGCGCCGCTCAAAGCCTGCACTTTCACTAACGCGTGAAGCGTTTACGTTATGGTCTCTTTATAGTCTGTATCTGTTACATTCACTAAACCTCGTGTTTTGCGTTTACTGCCATTAGTTTGTAATGCGAGTTCTCGATTGAAAATCACGACGCGAATAGCATATATATCTGAAACTAACGCACATTGAATCGATTATACACTTTCTCTACTTTTTATGGCCAATCGACAAAAATCCAAATGTCCTTTTACTATATAAACTTTTCCAACCATTATTTTATATTGTTCTTATCAAAATTTCAGACGGAAACTGCGGAGGAAAAGCACGTTAAAAGTTTATAACGGTTTAAGACCAGTTTTAGGGTTTATTGCGAGAATAGTGTCTAGGCGCAGTGTATAATGGATGATCTCGCTAAAGAAATTGTAACTTAATACAAAGTTATGCGTTTTCGCGGCACGAGCTCACTTTACGAGGCAATAAACCATGACGTGTCGAGCCTCTATGACTGAGCAATATTAAAGAACTATGGCCAACCTCATTTGTATTCCACTCAACCATAAATTGGAAGATTGTTGTATCCAAGTATCCGTACAGATGTCATTACGAACAGATCTATGGCACTAACTCGGTGTTTGACTATTAAGTATTAAGATTTCAATACTTACTAAATTCAAGTCATCACTTCTTATGTGCAATAATGTATGAGCTTTGAAAGCAAATCAGTTGAAATGCGAGCCTCGTAATAAAAGAAGACCGTTTGTTACAAAATTGTCGTAAATAAGTAATTCCAAATGCTGTTTGATTAAATGGATTTATTCGATGTACAATACTCACAAATTGTGTCACCTATAACCTACCACAGACTTTTATAAACAAGTCTATTAAAACAAAGGCATTTTCAAGGGTAAACTTTATAAACAAAAAATATTCAATTACTTGTATTTGTTGCATGATAAATACAAATCTAGCAAATCTGCTATCAAGCAAGATATCTTATAGAAATTATTCTCTCAACAGTTACTAAACGTCACTTTTTATAGGTTAGTGGGGCATGTTAATGGTTTTCTATAAACAGTAAACATAGCTAAAAGACGTTTGTCATTGTCCATTGTAGACTGCTCAAAGCAACAAGTCTTAACCTCTCTGCCCTTGTCGATAATTATTCAATGAAAGAAAAATAAACAATCAATTACAAAAGGATATAACTTGCGTCCATTGCGTCCTCGGTCTTGGCGACGCGACGCCTTCTTCGGAAAACGCTGCCGTAGGCAAACAAGCGAGGGTCATGACGTTATAAAACAGTTTCCATTTACTTAAGACACAATGGCAACGGGTTCCTAACTCCGCCAAGCTTCACTGCATTTTATATATTTAAATCGAGTACTTTATGTTTCATTTGGCATCCTACCAGAAATACATGGCAGTCGAGAAAAGTTCTTTTTTGCAAGATAAAAAGAAAAAAAAGTGGTAGGGGACCAAACGGAATGGAAGGGACGTCACAGTACATACCGACCTTCAGACATGACGGGGACAAGGGCGATTCGCCCTTGCACTTCACTCCCTGAAAGTTGCGTCTCACGGTGCGAAGTTTGATCGGCCTTTATAGATTTGTGGTTATAACAAAGTTATGAAGTTATCATAGTCCGAGTTTGTGGCAGGAAAGTTAGTGTTTAGGGACGAAGAAAGGGTACATCCGCGACCTCTAGACTGCGCCCCGAGTCCCGACAAGGGCGAGGGCGGCACCGTGCCCTTGCATTGCGCCCAACGTCCGCCCTTTGCCGTGTTACGACAACTAACTCAACTGGCTATTTAAGGGGATAGGTCAGTAAAAATACGCTTTTTATTTTTTACTTTTCTTCGTACGTATATGGACTACAGATCTTAAAACTTGGAATATAGTAATTGACTATATGATATAAATTCTCACAAAGTTGAAAACACGATTCATTGAAATTTTCTCGATACAAAAAAAATGCAAAGTTAGGTCTATATTTTTTCTTTTTTGGACTTTATGGCATAACTACTATGAGTTATGGAAAAGATGTTACTTTAAATTGTAGAGAATACCACTATCTAAATTCTGTAAAGACAGTTTTTCAATTAATAACAATTTTAATTCATAAAAAGACGTCAATATGTTTGGGCACATACGCCGTTTTATTCTGAGCACACATTCACTATCGTCCTCTCATCTTTTGCCTTTTACAAGTAGTGTCATCACTTTCGTTCCTTGACGAATCAGTCAGCCAGCGTGGCTCTTACAGGCTAGACCTATGACACTTTTTTTCAGATCGCGGCTGTCAGATTTTCGTAATAATAAAATTGGTAATGGATAAAAAGATCGAGAAAATACAAACGAATGATACGTAGGCTTTATATTATTCAAAACTATGTTTCGATGTGTTCAATGGGACGTGATTGTAAACGGACATGACTGTAAATAAGTCACGTAAACTTTCTTTTTTCAATAACAAATTATTTTCATTAATAAATCAAGAATAAAATAAACCAAACTTACTGAAAATCATCGCAGGAAATTCCTGACGACCCTTACAGAGCAAACAAGGGAAATGTTTGAATACGTATGATTCTATACATTACGAATTGTTCCTATCAATATAATAAATTACTCACAGTGATATTATATCAATGCTATCGTGATATCGTACTATTGTTGTCGGGTGGTTCCTCTGTGTCCATCCTCCTCCCATCTAATATTTATGCATCTAAATACAATTTCACATGAACTAATGATAAATGCACTATCTTGCAGTCAACAATTTGAGATTGCATGTAACTGAAAACAACTTCTAATCGTATCAAACTGCGATATAGGATAAGAAGCACTTCACTTTTATTATTATTTATTTAGTTTCGTCACAGATTTTAACAATTTCGAAGAAACAGGAATAAAATAAATTAAATGAAAACTGCTATTGTCATTTTGAATACTTCAAAATTACTTGTCAACTACAAATAAGGCATAGCACCCACCACCCTGAGGCGCAATGTTGAACCGACCATTTGGGCGTTTAAAACCGGTTTTTTGAACCAATTCCAAATGGTCCACATTACATGATTTAAATATCGCCTATAGTATAATGCTGCGACTATGATGAAAAATCGGTGGTCATTGCTGTCTCACCGTGTGTTCGGTACAAGTTGCTTCTCCCTCTATTGATTGCTTTGGAGTATAAAAGATCAGTACTGGGCTCATGCTTTTGGAGTCGATAGATAATATCTATCGACTCCAAAAGATCATTTATCAGAAAAGTGATATTAAAACCTTGTCCCAAAAAAATACTGTGGATAAGATATTATAGAATGAAGATTTATTTATAAAGAGGTTCTGACATTAAACTGTTCTACTATACCTGTACCTCATATGAGTAAAAAACTACTAAATCCACGCCGCTGCTCGACTAATGTCCATTTTACGCGGCGCTTGTGTCTGTCATTACATCGAAATGCATCAAAAATTAATACAAACACCAGATGGTGGAGGACAGGGCGTCAAGCATCCTTAGCTTTCCACTCTCGAACATATAAAGATATCACGCAACCAGCTTTGTGAACGCACGATAGTAAAAGGAGCGTGTGTTTGGGGCTTTATTTAGTGTGTTAAAATAATCGAATGAGTCCTCCTACCCAGAGCAGGGCGGGAGGGACTGTCAGACTTGGAATACTTACTAAAATCTACGATTTATTTCAATAGCCCTTTACGTTCTGGGGTCACGGTATTGTATTCGTTTGTCCGCGACCCAGGTGGGCCCTCTAAGGGGGAGCCCCGTTATTGTGCTGTCACATTTTCCGGCGCGCGTGGAACACAACGCTCACGCCTATACCCGTGCGCGCGTGTGTTTGGGGCTTAACGATAATTGGGTATTGTCACTTTCGTAAGGTATGCCAATTATCATTAATTTTCTACCAAAATAGTAGTTTTGTTCGTAATCTCGGGACATCAAAATGTTATAAAATAAATTTAAGACTGTGAATGATAAAAATATTCACAAAATATTAATCCACATCAATAAAGATTTCTATCATTTTGTTTTGGTAAATGTTTCGACATCCTTATATTAAAATATTTCTACTAGAGTAATACATGTATTTTGCGTAAAGGGAACACTTTATGAAATGTCGAAGTTGACGAAATGAAATACATAAAACTTTGGATTGCGTTAATTTTGCGATACTGACGCCTGCTGGTGGCGGTGCGTGGCAACTTTTCCGACTCATCAAACGATGCTTTCGCTTTGCCGTACGCCGTTAACGAGTCATTTAACTAGTAATTTGTACGGGCCAAGGTAGCGGGTCAAACTGAACAGACGCTTATGTTTTAATTTGCCGCATAAATTCATTTGTAATTTGGAAAATTACTGAATGTAAACTTTAAAGCTTAGTAAGTAGAAAGTTTATTTATAGGAGAGCGAAAAATTGCTGGAAAGAAGATAAAAATGTAGATTTAGTTTTTTAGAACTCAACCAATAAAGAAAACTAGATTATTTTAGTGTTGATTTACCTGTTTAAAAGCTAGTTTCTAGACTTGTCAATGTTTTTGTTTTCTAGCAATTTATTTTCTAGAGTGCCTACGTGTGTACTTTCGCTAAACAATAAAATTAACCTACATACATTTTGTCATATTTTGTATACAGAGCACGTCTTCTTTATCGTATAATTAATCTTTACTGGAGTACGTTAGACATTAACCCTAATTAAATTAAACAAAATTAGATATTTGTTTTCTACACGTGTTTTACTTCATTCAATTAAAATGGCTACAAATATTCTTATTCGTAAGAGTTTTCCATTTGGCTAATATCAGTTACATAAATTTTGTGCAAAGATAATTGAAACTTTATACGGTTTGTTTTAATGAGGAGGAATACTTAACAATTAAAACATACGTTTACTCTGTCGTCTTGCATCTAATCCCTGCGATCTGGTCGAAGCTCGAACAATCCCTCGCATAGCAACGGGATAAAATTTACAATTTGTCTTCAAACCCTCGCCCTTTATCCCAACCTAATATCAAAATGACATGGCCGGATTCTGCCCTCAAAAATTTTATACTGTACCTTAATAACAATTATACGAAAAATTCTTCTAAAATAAATAAAAAATAGTCGCAGCAATTACGATTCTCTAAAACAGGCGAGGAAAATTCCTAAAAATTAAATGTTTTTAGGGTGATTTCCCTTTTGATTCATTGCTAGGAAGAGACAATTGCATCGACGTTTGGATACACGCACAAGACAATCAGTGTACCTATGTAAACTATGCTTGATGGTCATATTAAAATACCTATAAAACGACCGTGACTGTTAGAATTGTACTTACGTAAATGATTTTATCATTAGGATAATTTACCACTTTTCGAAAGGCGCGCGTCTTGACGCGACTAACGCACCACTTCATAAATCGATATTATATTTAAAAATGCGTATCCAAATGTCCTAGACTTATTTTGACGGTTCTGCGTCAGTTGAACTTAACCGTCAAAACTGTCAAAACTGTATAATCTTGCGTTGATCCTATCACGTATTACTGTGATCGTTACTGTGTTGGAAAATCCAAGATGTTTTAACCCGCCTCCACGCTATGATTTATCAGACTTTTGATTACGCTTCCAAAGTTAATAGTATTCTGCTGTGTAAAATGGACTTGTATATACGTACGATTTGGATTCTGACGGTCACCATGTCTTAATTGTATTGTGGTCACATATCGAATGCGACGGTATAATGTTGAAACAGCTTTAATACCGCAGCTACAAAATACATTGCCTGAATGGTTATCCTTAGGAGAGGTACGTACCTAAATGGTAATTATAATTACGTATTCATATTCTGCATTTTGATACCACACACTTATATAAAGAAATCAGTACATAATAATATTTTTTCATGAAATCTCACAATCAGGTTAGCGTGTGCTAGTATCTGAGATTGCACCCTAATTATGACCAAGTATAATTAGCCACGCTTATTACACTACCTGTATTAAGTATTTCTTCCATTTACTCTTAAAATGTCCATGTTACAGGATCGGTGAGCAAATCTGCAAGTATATTCATCCCTGTTGGATACGAGCTAATCGGCACTTGATAAATGATTAAATATACTTAAACAAGATGCCGAACTATAGAAATGTGGACCTGCACTGCCTGAAACACTTCCAATTCTACCAGCTGCTACTCCTGCTATCGTTAATGACCCACCACTACCACCACTACCGCTACCAGCTGATAAACCTGCTAGAGCACTCAATTATCTAATTAATTAATAAAAAATACAAATATCATTTTAGTGTTTTATTGTCTGTTTCTGCGTGTGTTTTGGCGATGTGAAACTTTTGAAGAGAGTCTAACAAAAATAGTTAACTGAACATTAAGCCGCGGCCCCACCGCAGTGCACGGAGAGGCTACGCACGTGTAAGAAAGCTTCGCTTTGTAAGAAAATGTATGTGGTTGTGTCCAGTGCAAACCACGGAGAAGCTACGCACGAAGTGACGTCATTGATACACGCGTGGCTTGCTCGAATAGGCGGTTACATAGCTCAACCAGCTCAACGTTGTCGACGTGGGTCTACGTTTCCACTGGAGTACACGAATATGACCCACGACTATTTGCAGCTCGATTATCGCAGGGCGGTTTTGCAGTGGTACGTTCGTAGGCTCTCCGTGCGCCGTACCACGATTTACATAGTCGTGTGTACTCCAGTGGAAACCTAGATCCACGTTGTCAACTAAATTAATACACGCAGCTTAAATGCGCCGCGTGCCCGTGCACAGCAAGCGCTGTGGTGGGGCCGCGCCTTTAGCCACACGGTACTGACCAGTCTGTATGAAGAGACAAATCTAATACGCGTCTAGTGAAGAAACGGCCTCTATCTACTGAAAATACCAATTCTCCTATTATTCCGCCTGAATAAAATGTGCCTGAACATTTTGAATAGCAATCGGAAATTGCTAATCAAATCGTTCAGGCACTTTTTTAAAATCCTGTTTACAGTATCTCTCGCCTGTTCTCTGTTCATAAAACTTAAACTACTATAAATAAATACCTGTAAGCTTTAATATGGGGTACTGTTTGTCAATGTACATTAATATTTTTTGTCAGGGCATCGCTCTATACAAATTCCGGCCATGTCATTTATTATCTCTAACAGGTACTTTAGAAAGCTTTTTGTTAAAGTTAAAAACCAGACGCGTTTAAAATTCAGACTCTCATTTTCATTCAGAAAGTTGGCCATTTTTCTCGTAAATTTATATTATGAGGGTATCCATTTTAATCCCTGGTTCATTTGAGCACCAAACTCCATTAATATTCAATCGTCAGTTTGACCTCGTCGGGGTGGCAACAGCTCGTAAACAAGTGCTTTTATCATAGCTTGTTATCAGGAACAGTGTAATCCAGCCTTTACTAATATAGCAGATAAGTAGGATTTTTATCAGTCATCAATTTCAACTGGAAAAGGTTACATTACGTTGGCAGTGGAAGTGCTTTATTACATAATAATGGTAACAAATAAAATATTACATTGAGGAAAAATAGCTAGAGTTTCTACAAGGTATAATCATGTTTGATCATAACGATGATAGCGGAAAGTCATTGAAAGGACAACTTAAAACTGCGAAGGAGACCACTCTCATGGAATGGAAAATTTTGATCTAAAAAATAAAACAAAGTTGATAACCGCCAATAACGAACTAAGTACCTAAATGGAAAAAAAGTAAAGAAACGCCATGAATGCCAAATCGTTATAGGTATTATGAAATACGATAAAATTCGTCAAAAAGAATTATATTAAGTATACCGTTACGCGTTTAGTATTGTGATCTTGCTGAAGAGGGCTTTTAAGACCCCCAGACACTACTGAATACTGAAACTGTCAAAACATAGTTACACAGAACTTTCTCTAATGTCATTTGTTCCTAAGGGTATCAAGAAAGTACAGAACCTATAACTTCATCGGCTGCCTTTGCTACAAATAAAGCCGACATGTGTCTGTATTAATCTCGAGATGATACAACTTCTCCAAAGTTTTAATTAAAACGAATTTATATTTCTGCTCCATCCCTGTAACTACGTGAGGAGTGTACTAACGTCTACTCCTGATTACACCCGATCGTCAAAAAGCAATAAAGTTTGGCCAAAAATCGTTAGGGCGAAACTTGAACGTCCATAAGTGCGAGACTAACGAGCTGAGCCTGTGAGTCGTGATGAACATATAGATTTGATAAATTAGGGATGAGGATATCGCATAAAAAGAGGATATTAAGTGTTAAAATTACTTCCTTTGTAAATTATCAAGCTTTGGGAAGTTGAACAAATAATCTAAACGATTGAAATTCAAAACTCAACGTGAGTAAACGCTATTTAAAACAATTTTGCTGTCGGACATTTTGAACAAAGAAAGAACTTAATCCCTAGAGTTCCCGTATTCGTGTTAAGCCGCCATATACAGACATGCTTACTGCGACCCCATTCATACAAGCGCATAAACCCACAAACACAAACCAGTTACTGTAAATGAAACGTCATGAAAATAATTTCTCGCTAATGTCGTATTGTCAAACACCATTTCTCCCACGAGACTGCAATATAATAAGATATAATCGCTACTGATATTCTAAAATAGAATGAAACGACGCCACTGAATCGTCATTTTACTTTTTTTTACCATTTTTATGATCACATTACTTCTTATTGTTCAGTGGCACGAGTGAGAATTAATTTTAAAAAAAATCTGTGAAAGCAAAGAAATCTTCCCACTTCTGAATTGCCTTTGTAGCAGTTGAATTCAATAGACATGCTCAAAACATGATGTGGTGTAGTATCTTTACATAATGGCGTCGCATTGAATGGAGCTGCTAAGTCCTAACAAAAGAGCATAGTGTATAGTCTAACAAATGACTATAAACATTATTCAAGACTCATTACTAGAGCTTGAAAAGCCAGAATACTATTACACAAGTAACGTAATTTAGTTAACAAAGTAACATCGGAGCGCTATACAAAAACGGCATCACCGAACGTATCCTCAACAATACGAAGGAGGTTGGTAACATTTCGCAACGGCTCACCATAGCCGGGTGCTCTTGCGCAAATCGCTGTGACGTCAGCGCGTTTGGTTCCGGCTTCACTTTCGCGAAACACTTTCACCGGTCGGACGGGGCTCGGCGCCGGCGGCGGACGCGACGTGTGGCGGAGCCGGCAACATCGCGACCCATTGTCATTCCGCTCGTGACTATCGATGACCGGTTCAAAATCAACACCATTCATTATTTATTCGAAAAACACTATTCACGGTGTTACCATGTGTCAGATTGTCAGTTCAACAGGATTTACACAGAACATGCGTATTTAAACTTCTTTTGATGATTTGAATGACTTGATAGATAAATATTATTGCAAGCTAGGTTGTTGGAAACGAAAAAAAAAGTAACTATTTGAATACGTATGAAAATAGAGGCACGTTTATTTGAATAAATTCCTGAAAACAAATCAAAACACGGAAGTCGAGGATTTCGTTTGTTATATTATTAGGTTCACTGAAATTCAGCTTGGAGGCGCACTAGTGCGTGTCGTTGGGTCAAGTAAATACTTCGATGTCAAATAAAAATATTTGTCTAAAGTCATTTCCTCAATGTTTTGAATTTATTTACATTTTGGACAATTGACAACAATTTGACACAATTCGAAACTTCAAAAATATCGTTTTTATGCCACTCACTCGATCTAACGCCTCAGTTTAACTGAATCACCAAGATTTTATGTTGTTGATGTTTTTTTACGCATTAACTTTAAAGGATTTTATTTGCTAGATATATGCAAAAACTTGCCACCAATCTGTTTAATCTACATAAAACATAAGTAGTCCTACGTGCCTATGTGATCAATCCTGTTATAAGAACTGACACATAGTTGGGCTCTCTAATTTGGAAGCTCGCGAAAGGCAAATTTCACCTCAGTCGTGCGCGTGAGCAATGCATAAGAAACTGTTACGCAACCGAGAAGTCGAATTTGTTTAGCTATTTTGATCACGTAAAGCAATAACAGCAATCATTTTTTGTTCCACTTTTGTTACGTCTAACATAAATTGTAATGTAATTCGTTTACCGTCAATCGTTACCAGTATTATTGGTGTTTGTATTTACGAATACGAGAATTGAACATATCGAGAATTATAGAAAACCTACGAAACGATTGATTTTTACTACCACGTGAATGTTAAAACAATATAAATTGAGAGAAACGATCGGAATATGCTAAGCGAAGCGTTATAAAAAGTAACAACGTGAAACTACCACAAATGAGGCAATTTCTCTTTACAAAAATCGACACTTTCAATGTCGTTTCAATATGACCCGAGCAGACGAAATAAATTCGTGACAAAGCAATCAGTCGCTTAACCGATTTGTCCGATAGACGTCCACTTTCATAAATATTTCTCTAGTTTGACAAGAGTTTTAATATAATAAATGTGCTTAAAGTTGAATTTATCGTGAGAGTAAATAAATATCGAAAGTGTTGTCGTCATTAAGTGAAAAGCTTTTGTAAAAAATCTCTATTTCGAAGTATTTGCAACTTGACAAGATACTATTAGAAGAGCATCGATTTTATTTTGTAAGAATGAAGGTACTTCGAACATAATTCTGAAAAGGCGAAGTACCAATATGTTTAGAAGAGAAACCATTAAGTTGGTATCAATTTAAGCAATCAACAGAATTCGAAAACGCAACATCACGAAACAAAAATAAAGGCCAGAATTAGAAACTACGCATCGCTTTGGTGCCTGCAGCATGACACGGCAGTTAGTGCTGCAGTAATCGTTCATATAAATAGTGCTGCGACACATATAGCAAATGAACTGTCATAGAATGTACATATACACCCATCTTTCGAGCACATCTTTCTAGTACACGGACATATAAAATAGACAGTAGGAGTATATGACCGCCTCACCCCGATAGTTCTAAGACCAGTATAACAATTAATATAATAACAGTCTTCTCACACTTTCTAGCTCCATTGTACTTGTTTGAAACAATCGCATCTCTTTTATGAACTGTCGTACACACTGATGAAATCGCGACTGTATTATTTCTTATAGAAATGTGTTATCTAGATATTGCACTTTCTTTTTTGCATGCCAGAAATATATCAACGCATTGTCTGTTGACATAGGTGAAGGTTTAATTTAGGAATTTCTTAAGAAAAAGAGAGTTTGTTTTTTGTCTCGATTTCATTTTGAATGATTTCAGTTGAGTCACGCATCGTAGGTAAGAATTTTTTTTAATACGCCTCATTTTATAAAATTGGACGCCCATCGCCCATAGCGCAGTGTGGTCTCAGTCAGGTAGAATCTAACATAGCCCTTCGTCTTTTTAAGGGTAGGCTCATCGATTATAAGGTTTCCGCATGACAGTAAAAAGTACAATAATTATAAAGAATGTGCTGACTCATAAGCTTCAAAATAGTACGGCCTCATACAAGGTAAACTCCTTTATTTTTTTATTGTAAAGCTTTATGGCAATTCAGACTAGGAAAGGTTCATTCAAACTAGGCTATTCTTTTTTTTTATTTTTATTGAATTGTAAAAAAAAAATTTGGTTACTCTAATCAAATCGTCGAATTCATCATTACGTTAGAAAAGTAATGAAGAATGCTTGCGAGCTTGACTGCGATAGCTCGGTTCGCAAGAGTGTCTGGTATACAAAATCGGAAAGGAGAAGGCTCTATTCGCAGTCGAATTGTTGTTTCCACTAAAAGCTTTAAGTGTTTATTTTCAACAAAAATAAAGAATGCTGTTACAAGTTTTTGAAGTGAAAACTTCTTTAGCGGCGTTGTACACTTTTTCTGTAATGGGTAAAAAATTTAAAACTCGCGTCAGGGTCACGTGACCAAAACTCGCGTCAGGGTCACGTGACCCTGATCGAAAATGAGTAAGACGTCATTCAAATTAAAAATAAAACATAGTAACAAAAAAGTTTTCACTTCTACCGGCACTCCTGGAGTGCAACCTTTTTTTTTTTTAAGACAGGTTTCAAAATAGGCGCTCTCAAATTGAGTGAAGCACTGTTTTGGAGCGAATAGTTCAGACAAAACATTGTTCAAAGACTTCTTTCATTTATTTATTTTTCAAAAAGAAATGAGGTAAATGCAACTACGAAAGGCAACTTTCCGACTGGTACACACATCAGGTTTTAAAGTATATCGTGCTTATCAGTTTATACCAGTTTCTTTTTATTTGGATGCATCAATACCTACAGGATAGCGATATACTTCGCGATGTGTGGGTGGCATATCTATATTGCACCTATAAGTCAGACTATACAAGTTTCTTTTTTGTTTCATCTACCGGGGTGTCCAGGGAAGTATGGGTCAAATTGAACAGGGGCATGGGGTAGGCCATTTCCATTATTTTTACCTTTGAGACATACGGATTTATTTTTTACGGTCTAAAGTTATGGCCTCTCGTTTTCAAATTGGCAACTAATGTATAGGATTACATTTAGCTGAGCTATCACAACTCTTTTCTAGCAAGTCAGAAAAAAATAAAGCTTGTGCACACGGGATGCGACACAGTCGGCAAAAAACTCGTGGACGGAAGCTAGCTTGAAGTAAGTAAGCGTCGTTAACTCAATTTTCTAGACATTATACAATCGAAATGTCTAGATTTCTACTTTTATTATTACACAAGATTTGGATGACGACACAATCTAGATTTTACTTTAACAATTAACGCTGTTAGAATATTTTGTACATTCATGTCATGTTTAGACAGATTTTGGTTGGTTTAGTAATTACAAGTTTAGTTACTTAAAATATAAAGTCCTGAGAAGGCCTCAGGAAGGTTCTAAAAAGACGGCGAAGTAGAGAAGAAGAAAAGATTCAGTGAAGTCTGAAAGTACCTCCCGCTCCACACAGAGTGGGAGGGATCATTCCAGACCAAAAAAGGAACATTAGGAATTAATCTTGTGTGTTGAGTGCGTTTTAACTTACGACAAGCAGTCAAAACATACAAAATATTTGTTCCGTGCGGGAATTGAACCCATGACAGGCATCGCAGTAGTCGATCGCTCAGCCACTGGGCCAATGGTGCCGTCAAATAGGCATAAATAGATTGCAAATTAAATAGTTCGTCCGCTAAAGTTTTGAAAAATAATGGACAAGTCTTTTTCTTTTCGTTAAACCAATGCATATTTATAGAGATACAAAAAAATGTATGATCTTGAAACGTTTTGCCAATTTTAAAATAGTCGTATCTTCGTCAATTTTGGATAAAGTAACAATAGAAAAAATACGTGTCATAATTTTTTGATAATCTAAATGATAGAATAATTAGATTTTTTCAGTCAAATATCCTGTTGCTCTCTACATGGACCATTTTATTTTACAGTTTTAAAACTTAAATTCCTCCGATTGGATACCTATCACAAGTATGATGGTAGCCAATGTTTGCCCAAACAATTATCATTAGTTTACACTAAAGTTGATTGCACTTAGTTCTGTGTTTATTATCATTTTCAACACATTTCCTTAATTAGCTATGTTAACAGAACTTCCTATTAGCAAATATGAGGAAAGATCTTTTATCATTCGTTACACAAATATATCTAGATCTACATTGTTAGATGTTTTTTCGGCTCTGCCAATGATTTTAGGCCTGGAGAGTTCAATTACTTATAAAATACTTTAAAAGAAAGGTCTTTTACAAATAATTTAATTTTTGTGTGTGTTAGTTTAAATGTATAACCAGAAACTATGAATCACACTTTTAACTCGAAATAACGTCTAATTTACTTTTAGATTAGATATATTTCTGACTAACCCATTGGCTTCCAAAATACAAAGAACAAAGTATATTTTTATAAAACGTAACGAACGTGACACGGGGAAAGTCGTGGATATAAGCAAGTGATCTTTTTTTATCGTGATAAAATTATCCAATGAGTCCTGAAACCCAGGGCGGTGCAGCATGGACAGTCAGATTTGTACTGACTAAATCCACAGTTATACTTCAATAGCCCTTTACGCTCCTGGTTCACGGTTACCTGATGAGACAGTCCCGCAAAAGTTTTGATGTTAAAATAAATCTTGTAAAACACTGGAGAAGATTAATAATATAACTAGACATTGAATAAAAGTCTCAGTCCAAAGCCACTAGTTTATGGATAAGTTTATAATTCTATTAGCAAATAAAACTATTTGTATATCACCAAAACCTATAGATTTTTCAAATGGATATTAGTGTTTGTAAATAAACCCACGCGTTAGGAGATATTCGAAGTGTTCACAATAAAAAAACTGACTTCATAATACAAACATGTCTAAACATGGAAATTGAACAAGTCTATGGACTCGTGAATCATTTTTATGACAATTCGATCACCTACCTGCTATTTTATTCGGACCAGTGATAAAAAATAATAGCTGTCATAAATCTAATCATCGAATTATGTTTTCACAAATGCATCGTTAGGTGGAGCACGGATCCGCACCCATATTTTTTGTTGAATTTTTTACATACATTTCTATTTTTGATTTTATGGATGACTTACCAAACAATAAATTTTAATTTTGGCCATCTCAAAAATCAAATAATCTGGTTTTTTTTAGAATCCTCCTTAATTATTAAATAAATATGAAATTTTGATTAGATAGATGGATGGTTGTTTGTTACTCTTTCACGCGAAAACCACTCATCGGATTTGGACGAAATTAGGTACACAGATAGATTATAACATGGAATAACTCATAGGATAATTTTTATCCCAATTTTATGTTCCTGTGGGAATCATTTTCGATTTGTGGCGGACGCAGCCGCTGGCAACAGCTAGTACTGTAATAAATCCTTTTTCGAATAGTTTCACAAAGCACGTCTTTTCTAGCAAAATCCTTTGCGAATTCAAGAAGCGTAATTTAATCTAACATCAAATTACCTCTCGGTCTTTCATAATAATTCTATGAATACATTTCCTGTTTGCATTAGAAAACATTACGCAATCTTAATTTAATCCAACTTTCTCTAAACCAAAATCTCTGTAGTGAAACTTTAAAACGAAATCGTGATTGTCTTAACCTATCCCACTATAACAATGAAAATAACTTTTGAAAACTGGAGCAAGAAAAAATAGAAACGCCATAACTTTTCTTCCGTGACTACCTCTTCGAAAGCTTATTGAAAACAACAAAAGAGTAAGTGAATAAAAAAATAACGCTAAAAACACGGAGTCACGGTGACCTTTCCACTTAAATTAACTTAACCCAGTAAGAATTTACGGCGACTTCAAGTCTCGAGGATGAAATCAAGTTTTAATTTAATAGGTAATTAACGCTACGGCTATCCATTCAAATTAACTCAGAACGCTACTAGTAGCGACATCTAGCTTGTAACATGAACACTAAGTAGTACTGCTTTGTGCGGATAGATGGCGCTGACTGTGACAAAATTGAACCAAAATAAACAGATAAGAATTTGTTTAACCATTTCTGTTTACAATAATATTGTATCGTATTTCAATAAAATTAACTTAATATAACTGTTTCTTTTTATCAACTGGATAGACTTGTTTATTAATACAATCATTCGAAAAGCTACCTATACTATAACCAAAGATATTTCTATACATAAAGGCGATGGGCAACAGGGGCCAATGTGTGACTTGTATCTAATTACAACAGGGTTTGTGTAGTTTTATCTAGTAGGACTATTTACAAGGGACATGAACCCTTATTTGCTTTTGTCGTTCTCGCTTAACCCAGGGGTAGATAAAACGGATTACTTAATATTATATTATATGCTTTAAAATTAAATGGGTCACAAAATGTGATAAGAATAAAACATTACAGTGCGCTTACATCTGGTTTCACCCGATCATTTTCGTTACTAGATACTTAACTTGATAGATCAGTTATTATTAGAGGCCTGAAATTATGAACAACAGAACACAAAGCAGAAAAACTTCGGAGCCGACAAGCCAAAAACTCGCAGGAGGTAATGGAACCACTATAAAATATAAGAAATGGCAAAGGTCACGATTTATTCCCGGGAGATGGGTAGTCAAGCTACCAAAGGCAGTCTGTATGAAGTAATTTTAATTCACAAAAAAAAGCTACATTATCATTACTATACACTTAAACTCACCAATGACAAACAGACAAAAGATGAAATTAATCGCAAACTTCTAGTGAGGAATTTGGACACAATGGTCCTTCAATTACGTAGGTGAACATTCAGGAACGATTGTTGGGCATTCTTTAAAAATTCTCTTTCATTATAAAAACTTTTTCAAAAAAAAATGTGACCGCCTTCAAAAACAACAACAAAAAAGGGTAAAATAACCTACAAAACTTTTCTTTCGGAAGTCGGTGACTTTTTTATTAATTTCATTGTCTTTTTTGCCACCGACTTCCGAAAGAAAAGTTTTGTAGGTTATTTTACCCTTTTTTGTTGTTGTTTTTGAAGGCGGTCACATTTTTTTTTGAAAAAGTTTTTATTTTACTCTTTTTAGTTTAAATATTCAACCAACATACTTGTCAAATACATAATTTTCTTACATGTCCACTAGAATTTCGTAATCCGTAGCACCGGTAATAACATCGTTAACATCTCTTGCATTCATTCTATCTCAAAAACTACTGAACCGATTTTGATGAAATTTGCAGTATTCCCTAAGTTGAACGATACCTAGTACAACAAAAAAAGAATTACTTAAATCGGACTTGTAGTTCCGGAGATATGCGAACACGAACATAATTTTCTTACTTGAGGAGTTGTACCTTCCATCATCAGCTCAGCTACATGAGATGATGATTTCTATACGCAAGTACTTGAATTACTTCATAAGATTTGCGAAAAACTATGTGTCAGCTAATAAAATTTGAGGGTTGCCCTCGATTTCTCCAAGATCCAATCATCAGATCCTAAAATGGTGACAATGGGACCCCACGGGAAGCACCAGCTTTCGATTGAAAAAAGAATTATGAAAATCGGTTCACCCAGTCGCAAGTTATGAGGTAACAAACATAAAAAAAAAAAAAAAAAAAAAAAAAAAATACAGTCGAATTGATAACCTCCTCCTTTTTTTGAAGTCGGTTAAAAAGTAAAATAGGGGAGGAAGTTCGTCATATATGAAGTAATAACATGAGTATTGGCTATACCAAAATATTGCTACTTCTATAAAAAACTAGTCGTATTATCGTTTTTTTTTCTTATCAATGAACGAGTCCTGGAGCCTATGGCAAACTCCATCGGGTCATACGGTTTATCGACCACAACTTGAAATCACGCTATCCAAAGCACTTACCTTGCAAATTGTCGAGCATATACGTCAACAGCTTCGCGGTCCCGTTGTTGTCGTTGTAGATCGAGAGCATCTCTTTGCTGAGGGGGTTGCCTCCTAATCCCAAGAGTTGAAGGTGGAACAGTTTGCCCAGCTCGTATGGAAGCACTCTGAGGTAGTTGTTGTGCAGGTGCAGTTCTCTGGAAGGAGAGGCGGTTGTTATTTTGGGTTGATAGATCATCACGTTGCAGCTTACAGGCTGCGCATGATATGAAATACTAAAATAGGATCCGATTTGTGATTGCTTCAGATTTTTTTCATCAAAAACATCGTTTGAATAAAAAATGTTTTTACATTGATCAGAAGTTTTATTAACCACTTAAATAAAGTGTTATCTAAAGTTTTAACTAGGTATGTCCTAAATGGAAATCATACAATTTGGAGTCCCAGGAAACCACCATTTAAGTGTTGGGAGGTTTGCATTATGTTCCGTATAAAAAGGGAGTCCATTTAAATCAGGGCTATAATTGAATTTGATTTCAAAATTCGCATGTCATAAAACCTAGGGTTGCATCAATTCGTAAACGATTCAAAAGGCAGTGCAAATTACACCGGTAATTCAATCTTACTACCCAAAACACATTGAGCATTTGAATTGATCCAGAATCTAAAAAACGCTCTGGATGTCGCCGCTTCCAAGCGGTCAGCGGTTACAATCAAAGGTGACACAGATATTAAAATATTTTAATCTCTGTCACCTTTGATTGTAACAAAAATAAAATCATTTCCAAGTAACACTTCTCATAATTCCCGGAATACTTTCCGGTGGTGGATTTAATATTTAGAAATAAGCACGATAAACTCAATTCAAACCAGTCAATTTCCGGTCTGATAGCGATATAATAACTACAATAAATAATAATACGTCGTAATATTTTTTCACTTGGGTTCAATGACCCATCAGCCGCTAATTAATATAAGAAAGTAATAAAAATATTTTTACTACCTCGTCCAGTATTTTACATAGGCATACTACTTTTAATCAAGAACTGAAATTCTCATGAAACAATGAAAGTGACCTCATTTACATTCATTTTGATAATTGCGTGATTAGATTAGTACGACTATGTTACTTATTCATAAATTGACTGACAATATCAATTGATTAAAATATGGTCATTTACAGTTTTGAAAAATAACGGATACGTATTTTTCTTTTGTAAAATCACTGAATATTTACCTAAATATTACTGATATAACGCATCAAAACTCAAGGGTGGGATAGCGTCAAAATTCAACATAATACTAATTTTAAAAGTGTCGTATGAATCTTCGTCAATTTTAGTTTACGTGCCAAAAGAAAAAATATGAGTAAATATTATTTTTTTAATCGAACTGACGACGGACTAATTGATTGAGATTTTTTAGCCAAATAGCTAATAAAATTATTGTAGTAATCATAACATGTATTAAATCAGCCCGTAAACGTCAAAAGCGAACAACAGCTATCCTTCATTTGCCTAGCGTTTTCCCAACTATGTTGGGGTCGCCTTATTACAGTCTAACCAAATAGAGCTGAACTGCCTATTTGGTGATCAACCCAGTCTGACTGGCTGTCAGACTTTCGGGCAACTGAGTTTCGCCAATAGTTTAGCTGTTTTGACGTGAAAAAGAAACATTATACGATTACACACATTTTTGAATTTATATTTGTACAGATGGGTCTCCGGTCCAATGACCGACTCTGAAAAGCGTAACCATGAAGATTTCTTTTTGGGACAATCCGATCACACTATTTCCGAACCACTGCAACTCCAGAAAGCTAGAATCAACAGTAGCAACCACCAGAAAAGTGCCGAGACAACGAAGCTGGACGTGTCCCGGATAATGAATTACCCTGAAGGAAGAGAGAAGAGTGACGCATTTTTCAAAAATAAATCTAGATCTAAAATTGAGTCAGTTTTCTCCAATCAGAATAAGGGGTTTAAAAATCCTTTAATATTCTTTGTCGTTTCCAAGTCAACCAGTTATAATAACAACATTTAAATTACTGATCAAAATGTAAACAGGCCTTCACAGTTGTTTAGTGTTTACAAATATACGTCGATGGCAAAATACACGCGAGAGTTCAAAGACCTTGGATCTTTGCATACGCGTTCCACTACACATACAAAATTAAACACGAAACAAAGCTAAATGCTAATAACTTGTTTTTTTACTCAATAAATATTATCATCGGTAGATACGGAGTGAATGTATAAATAATTATTTATAATCTTCAAAAATAAGTTTGTTGTGATTACATCAAGTCACATTCTGTTATCAATTTGAACCCTAAGACGATAACAAATAGAAATTACCCTTAACTCTATTGAAAAATATAATTTACTGGTGTAAATATTGCCACTATTTGTCAAAAATATTCACTAAACTAATAAATCTGAACGTATGTTTGTTACACAATCATGTCTGAGTAAGATATGGCCGTGACACGGAGGTTTACTTTGTGGAATATGAAATAAGATTATAGCCTTTATTTATACGCATATAGTATGTGATCCTTTAGCATATTTTCCTTCACTTTACATGGTCTTTTTGAAAAGTGCTATTATGTACGAAAGGATAGTCCCCATAGTAGAAGTCATCGGTCAAAATCGTTGGTTACTAACTGTTATTTCACAGTCAAAAGCAATTTAGTACTATAGTTATCGTAAAAAAAGCCAAAGCTTAGTCATAATTAAAAAAATATATGTTAAAGGATACAATTCTTGCCCAACTTCGGCAATACTACAGTCAATACAGAGATACCTAACCGTATAAGAAAAATACACTATCTTCCATTTTTGGACTGAATATTATTATTTTACCTACCAAACTGGTATTAAAACCATCAATGTTGCACCGAATTAGCATAAAGGTCGACAGTTTGCAAGTTAATGAGTACACACGTCGAACGTTTGAGATATCAAACGAGGTCAGCATTGCTCACTGATCGGAATTAATTCGTATTACATACAATACAATCTCCTCTTTTTGGCCATGAACGACAATAACAATTGCTAAGAAACCATAACAGTATCAACAGAAGCTGATTTTCCATCTTTTTGGGGGTATTAAACCCCTCAATCGTACAATCAACTTATCCTCTATCGCAGACAAAGTTGGACATAGGCTACTCCCTAGCTACAGCTAGAGGTACACCTTGAGGTACACCTCAATGTCTTAATCTCCCCTCTCACATCTATGAAGCCCTATTAGTGTAAAAAGCCCATTCGATATGTTTTCAAAAACATTTCAATTGTCAAGATCAGTTTCTGCTTGTTTAAACAACCAGTCACAACAGCTTACATTTATGTGATCTGAATTCTTGATAACGCTATCAGAAATCAAGAGCAAGTATGACACATATTTATTTGTGTATCCACGTTTGCATCCATGTCAACACATTTACTTCAACCTATTTCATAAGATTAGAGTAAATTTTATGCAATAACCACGAATTCCATACTGACTAAAATGAAAATGGATGCTCAACCGAATCGAAAGCCTTTGAAAGATCACAATAGGCATCAACAGAGTTGGTAGCTCTTCAAAATATTATGCAAACAGCGCTAACATGATAGTTACATCAATATACTTTGTTTGCTCTTGAATTTAAGAGGAGAAACTCGTGATGTAATTGATGAAGAAACTGTCCAAAACGAGTACCTATAAGAGTGATCGAAGTAGGCAAAGGAAATCTTTCCGCAACACGAAACAGACTATTAATCCGTTGTCTGAAAAGTCAATTACTTGATCAGTTAATCGGTAAAAGCTGTCGTAATCAATTAACCAAAAAACGATTTGAAGTAGCGTTTACTTTGGTCATCTCAACAGTAAGTCATCAAAATAAGATCGAACCAAAGAAACTATGGATTGACTGAGAAGGATAGACACCCAAAATTAGAAAGGGGTTCACTTGACATAGGTAGTAAAATCGTTGTGTAAATGCCTAATGAAAGTAACAAGCAAATTACCAAAAAGTGAAAACTGAAGAACTAAAATTAAAACTTTACCAGTTTCTGTTTTGCTGATATTAAGCAATTAGATGACAAAAAGTAAGAGTACAGGCGCAAAGACAAACTGCCCTTAACCCCTAAAAAACTGAGGAAGCCATGAGTAAAGGAATCGGACAAAAATACCAGCAATTTAATGCAACAGAGCGAAGCTCACTACAACCATTAGGGACGGTATCCGAAAAGGGGCATACCAGGCTATCTTTAGATGTGACTGAGCAATAAATATCTTCGCATAGATCCGAAGGCCGCGGTACACAACATCAAATAAATAACTACCGTATTTCCAAAGACATTTTACCAAGACTTTTTAGTTTCGCTAAGACAACCGTCCATGAACATTTTTTCCCCAAACGTAACGGATTCGGGGAACCTTGATCTTAATTTGAACATTTATTTACCGACTATTACTTAAATAGTAGAATGTTTGATACAGAATAAACTTGACATACATAGGAGGTACGTTTTTGAAGTAGTTTATTGCAGGAGAAAAATGTTATAAAGGCGATGCGTAGGCTAATATCGCCCTTAAAACAAAAACGAGATTGGGCCTTAAAATATTTGGGGATATATCGTAATCTCGACCTTTGAATAAGGTCCAAGGGACCAAAATCTACGATTTTAGAGTTCTCGTAACAACCGCAATAAACTTTATTTATAAAGCCCTTTGGGTATTCAAACGGCACACGGCAATGGTCGTAGATTCCGCCTTAGATAAAGGTTTTATCTGGCAAAACAAACAAAATATCTCATTCTTAACTTAGGTTTCAGCAATCTTTTTGTGATATCAATGAAGAGATATCGGTAAACTTGACATTTTATTAGAGAAGTAAACAATTAATGACTGGTAATTATCTGTTGTTTGTCTTATGATAAAGTAATTCAATTCATTTTCGAGATACAAATAACTTTATCAGTTGCATTTTGCACACACTAGATTTTATAGCTTGCCAACAAATACAGGTCTGCACCGCTATCAACCTACTTCTCATTAAAAAATCATTGACCTATGGGTTCTAAAATAATCGGTTCCTTGAGACAGTCGTTAGTGATTTAAAAACGGTAATGACAAACAAATCGCAGCGTGTACACAACTAACATTCATTACAAGAACTTTTCCTTAGAAATCGTTACTTGAACGAAAGAGAAAGTTGAATAAAAATGGCAATACTGTCATGGAGTAAATTTTCTTGAAAGGTAAGAAAGAGAAACGCAAATCATTCGTGAAAGAAACATTCATTCACGAATTTATAGTTTGAATATCGATAAGTTATCTTGTTAATGATACCATAAAATCGGCATGGAACAATATGGCATGTTATTAAGTAGAATGCTATTCCATTATGTATGACGTACATACATGAATTGAGACAGCCATTCAGAAAAATATGTGTGCCATACTGTACTTTGGGATCGTAAATGGTCCCATTATATTAGCTGATAAAACTTCAGATAGTATCATTTGCCTGCCTTGGTTTTTAGTCAAAACCAATGCAGGTGGATACACGGACGGACGGCCTATCTGAACTCCACAATCCAGTAACTGGGTAATACGTTACTCAGTGCCCAATTGGCAAAACCTCACCAAAAGTTTCGATAGCAAAATTAATTTAACTCCAGATTTTATGAATAAATAACCGGTGTAATCTCTTCTTTCTAAACGTTAAAACGATTTTTTAAGAACTGTGCTATCCTGCAGGTAACGCCACTTGGTCCACTAGAATATCTACGAAGACGAAATGGAAGGCAAAGCTTAAATTTCTTGAAAATATGTTTAAATATTCACCTGAGCTGTATAAGGTCTCCGAGCTCAGCGGGCAGCGATCTCAGCTTGTTATTTGAAATATCGAGGGTGTGCAAATTCGCGAGCTGGTTGATGTCGGGAGGGATCCTCTGGAGCGAGTTGTCGTTGAGGTACAGCGCGGTCAGGTGCGTCAGTTGAAACAGTTGGGGCGCTAAGGCGCGCACACCTCCTGTTACCTGAAAATGTTTAAGTTATTGTTAGGTTTATTTTAAATGCCTTAATCTAGCCCAAATGTACAGAGGAAGCCTAACACGGAGCGAGCTCACTTAGAAGGAACTAGAACTTCTGAGCGCCGACGGAGTTCAGCCTAAAACTGTTAGCAGCACCTAACAGAGTGTTTAGATATGTTCCGACAGAATGGTGGTCCCAAGACAGGCCAGTCGGTCAGGTTCTGTTTAGTTACGGTCTTTCGTTAGTTCTAGATCATTCACGGTTAGATCGCTCACCATTATTGCCCAGAGACGATCGCAAGGAGGTGGATCCCACTCTTCTCAAACAACATTGAAAAGGACTTGATAGGCCAAAATTCGGCCAATGACTGCAAAGTCTAGCTGACATGAGAGATTATTATTTATGCACAGACACAAGTTTACTCTCTTTCCTTATCTTCAAAGTCTGAAGAGCAATCCGTCCCGATCACAGCGCGATCTGGCGTATGACCAGTGGAATATTTATCACGATTTTCTAAAGCACGGGGTACCTAAGGGGAATCTCATTGGTAGCTATCAATTCAAATTGGAAAGGCTTGACTCAGATGGTAACCGAACCTAACAGTTTAGTTGCAACAGTTGTATTAGCGACTGCTGTAATAAACGACTTGTCGAAACTGGAGAATACGTCATTACCGCAATTAAAAACGAATTACGGTAAAACAAACTTACTTAAAAAAATAAAGATTGAATAAAAGCGATCGTTTGATTATGGAATATGGTAACGTATTGTTTGCAATCACTCTCGCGCAATAACTCTTGATGACAAGGAAAACTTGTTGACTTGTGTTACGTAGACGCATCTTGACACTATTACATACATAGAAGTTTAAAATGACAATTACAGTCAGTCAGTATTGTATGCACAGACAATAGGGTCGATGATATCAAAGTCGCGGGGACCAGATGTGAGAAACGCACTGATTTGAGAAGTATGGCAGATCAAGAAGAATATCCCAGAATTAAATAATGATGATAACATGAGGGCAAACAAATTACAACCTTTATAAAATGCAATATTCAGCCTAAAAGGATAAATAATATTTTTATTGAGGTCAAACAGTAAACAAGCATTTATTTACCTTAATATTTTTTTAATTTAAATCAAATGCTATCTTCAATGCCATGAAAACATAATCTGGTCGATCTAAAGGTCTATGAACATAAATGTGAATAAATTAGTTTATAATTAGGATAATTACTACTTTAAATTATACGAAAGTGATGGCTGAATTAAAAAAATATAATGTGTTAAGGTCGTGAGTGGCCTGCAAATACTTCATTGCAGGAATTTGATGGAAGCTACTGAAGGTTACAAACACATGGCTCAAATTTGACCGAACACAAAATTAGATTGCTATCAAGACACTCTGAAGGACATTCCCACCGTACTATTCCCAAACCACTGCAACTCCCGAAAGCCAGATCAACAGTGGTGACCATCGGAAAAGCGCCGAAGCAATGAAGCTCGGCAAAAGCCCAGAAAATGAATTTAACTATCTTGGATCCCGCATAGAAACTAATCAAAACAATAATAGCGAAAATACGGAGTTTTCAGTTCTCTCGAGACAGAACAAAAGCAGGCCAACAGGCATGAGGTCACAAAAGGATGATTACAACGCTTCGGATATTTCTACTATTGTATTGACGGTCTTAAATTGTGAGCTGTTATTTTTAATAATTCGAGACGCTATGAAAAGTAAAATATTTATCTGTACAGTCAAAGCCTTACGAAAAGTTCATCTAAATGAAAAAATAATTACACTCAACTTGACCCACATCCTTCCTATGATGCTGACAACTCAGACTTTGCTAATGAGGCGAAACGAGAACCTGAAGTAGTGGGTAGTCGTTAGGTGAATAAGGGTTAAGTACTTGGCATACAGGTACCAAAAAGGGTTCTCTCAAGGGATATATAACTACTACGAGCTTTAGTAAAGGTTATTATGATAAAGGAAAGCATGTTCATACAATTTGAAAATCAGGCAGTGTAATGAAAAGTGGGAGGATACATTTGTAACCAGTCTATAAAATTATTTACGCACCATATTGCCTTAGTGCCAACTGAAAACCAGCGCTGGGGGGTATTTCGCCCAGCAAAGGCTGAGTTGGTAATCCTTCTGGTGTGGAAGTGCTCAGCCAAATTATTTTTCGTATTTGTTGTCATGTGTGTCCAAAATCAAATAAATGTTTCTCTATTTGGTTTTATTTAACATTACGTAAAAAATTAAAAATCCTATAATTAGGCCGTTCAGGCTGTAGCAGGGAACATAGAAATCTAAATACATACACCACTCGAAAAACAATATAGGGAGTGGAGTGTTCGTCTTTTGTTGACAAGAAAATCACTTGATAAATAAAACGATAGTTTATCTTAATCATTTAGCAACATTATCTGATTATTTTTAGAAAGTTTTTGATATATTTTACGTTGATTATTTATTTATCTACCGACTCATCATGAACCGCGTAGCGCTATGCAATATAGCGTAATTTAAAAATATGAGTCACAATATAATCGATTTCTTTTTTTTGGGATGCGTTATAAGAGCCTCCACGATTACTCCAATGTACGTACTACTGATGATAAGAGAGACCATTATACGACTAATAATTAACTAGCTCTAGAAAGGGTTCTTCTCATATCTTCCTGACTGTCTAGCTTTTTTATTGATGATTGTCGAAGTAGCAGTGTGTTTACATGGAAGGTATCGGATTTTCTGACGTGAAAACTGACAAAAGGAAAGACACAGAGTTCTTGGGGCTTTAGAATGTAAAACAATTGAAGGAACAGGGTGGGTAATAGTCAATAAGTAACTCTCCGTTCCGCTCTACTCGTCGCGGGAGCGGGAGAAGTCAGTTGTCGATTTCCCACCCCCATAAAAAGGCATTTGGACAGTGCCCTCTTAACTCACGTTGATAAGTCACGAGCGTAGGGATACGTCGATCATCGGCGTAAACACTGCGCGGGTTGAGGGTATTTTTGATACAACGACAACGAGACGCAACGCAGAGGTTGTTACGCTCAGCGTGAAGATGTTTTAACAGAACCCAGACTTAGTAGGGCAGACAGTCTTTACCTGTTAAGAAGGTTTTAAGTACAAAGTTCACTATCTCAAGAGAATTCAGAGGTTTGCTCCGCCAACATGGTGCGTCTGCGTCGTTCACCACTTTCTAGTGTTTAAGGTGGGCAAAAAAACTCCCCAGCAACACAACTGTCTGTTAAGTTACAATACAGACATAGCTTGCTAGCCTGCATCTGCTGCGTAAAGGTGTCTCCATGACTTCCATTTATTCGATCCAACATCATACCATAGACCGCTCGTAGAAGATGGCAGGCAACACCAATTTAGAATTTTATCTATAATGAATTACCTCAAGCGTGGTCCAGCCACCACGACGACCGGACGCTCGCTCCGCTTCCGACATGATGTGGTAAGTGCGCCCGCTAGCGCCCTCATGCTTGTCTTTGTTGCGAGACATTCTGTCACCTGCAGAAATGAGGTTGTTATCATTGAGGACTTGATGCTGGCAA
This sequence comes from Agrotis segetum, assembly GCA_036375495.1. Lineage (NCBI taxonomy): Eukaryota > Metazoa > Arthropoda > Insecta > Lepidoptera > Noctuidae > Agrotis > Agrotis segetum. The sequence continues at coordinate 349 of JAQSVV010000536.1, read as the reverse complement.
CAAGCTACTGAGGAATCAACAAAAGAGGTAAGTAACCAAGTAGGTATATGACCTCTGTGTTCGTCCATACTGTAATTTTTTTTTATGTGAACTTTATGGCTATAGGTGGAACGAATTTTTGTATTGATGTGACTTCAAAACTTATCAAATCAAATACGTGTGTTAGTTACTAAGTGAAGTCTTTTGCACCTTCTTTGGTATTGATGTAACCAACCAAAATATTACTTGGTCAGCTTCAGAGTTAAGTATCCAAGCAAATAGCCACAATGATTGACACCAATTTTTGTGCCTATTTCTTGCACGCTCTAGTGTGATTTGCTGACTGGTTAACAATCCTAGGAGAAAGTAG
>JAQSVV010000535.1:0-31635 GCA_036375495.1 Agrotis segetum | reverse complement strand
CTTTATCTTTACATATAATAAAATCGTAGAGATGTCATTCCTGTACATTGAATATTTTTTTCTTTTGTATTTTTTTCGAGATAAGGGATCGATTCTGATGCCAGATCAACTTTTATTTTTTTTCGAAATTTTTTATGTTTTTTTTTTGTTTGATCTATCTCGGAAACTACTGTAAAGTTGTCGACCGAATTTCCCTCAAATATTCCTAATAATATGCTTCTGTTAATAGGCTATGTATTATTACGCTATTTATCCTGGGAGATAAGCAATTTTGAATTTTGTTGTTTTTAGATGTTTGTTGGTAGTTGGAAGCTAAACCACTAGATATTATTTAGTCAATTTTTCCTCAAATATTCCTTAAACTGCTCTTCAATTAATAGGACATGCATAATTACGCTATTCCCCTTGGGGGACTAGCAATTTTATAATATGTTGATTTTCAGTCATTGTTGACATTTGTATAAGAACCGATATTTGAGAATCGCTGTCAGCGTACTAGCCAGTCCGGTCGGTAACCTGCTTGACTTTCGTGCAAGGGGTCTCTGGATCAAATCTCGCAGTATTTTTTCTCTTTTTGTTTTTTTTTTTATTTGTCCTGAGAGTTTTAAATAATTAAAAAAAATGTGCATACCTACTTTTGTTTCAATATTATTCGCGATTTTAAATAATGACTATTTTTTTTTCAATACTATTCTAGAATATAAATTTACACTGATTTAAATTGTAGGTAGTAAGTTGGATATTTTTTTAATTGTAATTGTTTCGAGGTGTGGAATTTTGTTTGTGACTGTTATGGCATTAGAATGATTTTATACATTAGTCAAACCGAATAAATGGCAAAGTTTAACATCGAGCTCGATAGATGGCGTTGTCGTCGAGTTAGATCTCGCTATCGTTTGTATCAATTGATTTAGTTGGGTCATTTCTTTAATAAGAGGTCAATGAACTTTAGATCAGAACACAATACCGTGGTTTTATTATTCACCCTTTATTAGTGTTCCCAAAAAGTACCTACATCCAGTTCAATACAAATTTTAAAGATTAGAAAAAAATCAGGGTTTCTATAATTTGTGTTTATTCATTACATGTTTTGAATTGGTGCTCAAACCAGTGCATAGATTCTGTTTTAAACGACGACAAGTTGAGTACAACTCGATCGAGATCGAGTTGTACTCAACTTGTCGATCATATACGATGTCGAGATCGAGTCAAATAATTAGTTATTTTTTAGGTATCACGCGGTATGCTAAAGGGAGAAGAGCAATGCTATCGTACCTACGTTCAATTTGCAGCGATACTGTAAATCGACCCAAAAAATATAGTCTAATGTTTAAATTAAACACGGTTCTTTGAAATTAATGTCGCTCAAATAAGGACGTTTCCTATGAAAACTATGTACCTAGATATAATATTATTGATCTAAACTAATAACAAAAATGCAAGTATATTTGTTTTTTTTCGTTTTCACGCATTACTACCTACTGAATCGATCGTCCCAAAATTTAGCATATACGTTGTCAGGAGTATAGACACGGATATAAGGTATCTTACATCCCGAATAACAGAAGAGAGCTGTTGCCAAGAAAACAATTAGGTACGTTCATATTCCAGATGGCGCCTCACGATCCGTATTGATTCTCAAATTCTAAAATAACGCAAGCGAAGCCGCGGGCAAACACTAGTTTTTAATATTTTCTTTTTTAATAAGGCTCCATTTTTATATATACAGTTTCTTCTAATCCTGCTAAAAGAGGATTTACACGTTTCCATTATGAAACATTCATATTTCAAAGCAACCCAAAGAGTATGTCAAAAAGTAGGTTTTTCTCTAGTTTTTCTTTAGACTCCTCGTGTCCCGAATTTATGTATGAGGTGAGCTTTAGGTATATACCTATATACTTTCTTTAATTTACAGCAGACTATGAAGCATCAAAGGTTCCAAAGTTTTTGTTAATTAAAGTAATATTCAACATGTCACTTCAAATGGACTGCAAGAATTGACTCCAAAATTTAATTTTTGAACTATTATTACAATTAAATCTCTCTCATTAAAAAAAAATCATAAGGGATCAATAAAAATTAGCTAGCAAATTTGTTTCAGCCGGCGATGACCCCTTATACATGAAGTCTGCAATTATTTCAAATTTTGAAGTAAGATAGAATATACTTTAATATGCAAGACAATTTCAATACCCATCATATCCGTACGCAAAACAATTTCAGCTGGTTTCATATTACTTACTTAAAATAAAAAGGTATTTTCCAAGGTTCTTTGTCCATATTCGTCACACAAGTCCCGTGACGTGTCCGTCGACCTCTGAGCAAGGTTCGGAGGGACGGTGAAAGTGAACTTCATGACTCAGACCTCTCTCTATAAACGTCAGCTCCGTGACTATTATCGTGCGTATGTCTTTACATTGAACTTGTGTAGGTAGCTGTGCCATTGTGTACTTAAGTGATTGTTTTTCAGATAAAGATTTGAGGTTTTTTCGTAGTATTTTTTATGATTAATGTTCTTATTTATGATGAATCTCTGGAGATGTTTTTTTAAGCGAAAATGAGTCGATTAGTGTTATTTCTTTTATATAATTTAGTAATGAGTGTCGCTCAAATATAACACGATGATAAAAGATGGCGGAGCTAAATAAAATCGTCTATTTTAGGCTTAGTTCTTGAAAAAATAAGTTATATACCTTTGCCCAACTGTGGGCCAATGCAAATTAACAACATTCATAGAGATAAATAACATGAAACCACATATTCTATGCATTTTCATAAGTAAACAAAACTAAAGTACAGTAGCCTAAACATCGAAATCAAACTATAACAAAAACTAAAATCAAACTGATAAAACTCGATCAGAGAGAAGTCATTAAAACAATTTATATTCACGCTTAGCACGCGACAGTACATTGCCGTATGCAGATACATACACTTCGTTCATTTAACATATTCATATTATAACAACACGAACTTTCATCGAGTCGACGAATAATGAAAGTTTGGTGAATCTATCTGATGTACAGTGCATGATACATCGTGTAATAATATCGTAAACATTGAATATTTGTAAACTTTTCTACACGATTGTATCTTTGAGTTTGTAAAGGCGTATTTATAATTATAACTGATTTATTAAAGCAGTAACAGTGTCAAATATTTGTACAGACGTCAGCACATCCACCTAACTGTCTTTATAAGATTTTCAACCTTATAACAATACTGGAAGGTTAATGTTCAATTGGTAAAATTTGAAAGATTGGGATAGGTTGACCTGCTGGTGTCTGTATACTTTTCTACACGATTGTATCCCCGAGTTAGTAAAAGCGTTTATAATAGTAACTGATTTGTTACTGTTAGTAGATAATGTGCCCCGGGCAATGCTAAATTGTTGATACAATATGCAAGAAGCGTTGCAGCTTCGAAACATCAATAACTAAACTTTCTTTTATTTGATTTTACTATGTTGCATCGGCCATTGAAATAGATTTAATTTTATAACGCCTCGCTATTGCTTCGATTAAGATATTTATTAATTGCGTGTCTAATAAAAAAGACAGGTAACACAGATTCTCTCTGCTTTATTGTGCACGTATAAAAGTTTAGATATTTTTTACTTTTTCACTAGTTGGAATAAAAAAGATGCAGGTGAGATATTCTTAGCTTAGTAAAGTAAGGCTTAAGAGGAAACAGCAAGGGCTGGAGAATTGAAAAATAGGTATTTGTAAAATCTATTGCTGTCGCACAGTACCCACAACAGAGTTACATTACAGAGCGCGAAGGAGACAACTGCAGCTTGGACCGAAAATACCTTAAAAATGGCACAAAATCAACGATTCGTAGTCCCCCTGATTATTCCTCCAAACCTAACCGATTTCACCACTTTTTCCTTTAAAAAATAAAGAAAGGCATTGGCCGTGTTCCTGTTTTCCTTTTTTTATATAATCTCGTCAAAGGGGTTTGAACTTTTTTGTATGGGCCGTGTACCAGATGCCATCCGCCATTTTGTTTTTTTTTCAAAACGGCGTACACGAATGAAATATTGATAAATCGATAGATCACATCAATACAAACATAAAATGTAAGGGGCAATACCTCGTAAACCGTCACGTTTCCGAGTTATGAGCTGTCAAACATATAAAATTAGTGACATAATTTTTCTTATTTTTTTATTATTTGGATGTTTATTGATCAAAAAGGTTACTTCCGCAATAAAAGTAATTGAATATTAGTTTTTACACGCATTTTAAATGCTGAAATTGCGTTAAACGAAATAATCCTATGTAAAAGCATTTGAAATGCGTGAAAAACTAATATTCAATTACTTTTATTGCGGAAGTACCCTTTTTGATCAAGAAACATCCAAATATTAAAAAAATAAGAAAAAATGTGTCACTAATTTTACATGTTTGACAGCTCATAACTCGGAAACGTGACGGTTTACAAGGTTTTTCAGCTTACATTTTATGTTTGCATTGATTTGATCTATCGATTTATCAATGTTTCATTCGTGTACGCTGTTTTGAAAAAAAATCAAAATGGCGGACAAGGAACTGGTACAAGTAAAAAGCACAAAGCCCTTTGTTTACTGATTATTTGAACACAGCGGAAAATCTGGCCATTTTTTTAGGATTTTGAATGTTCATATCTCTTTTCATAATTAATTTATGGGAAAAAGGAAAACATAGAGCCATGCCAATAGTGGTCATAGATTTTGTGTAAAAAAATTATTGCTCTACTGGCATTATCCAGGGAGAAAACAGAGGACTACGTTTGTATGGAAAAACGGCCGGTTTCCTCTTAACAGGCGTTATGACGTCACAAGACCCCACTCCCGAATTGCGAAGCGTTTTATCTTTGTCAATATCGATTAGGTAATTTAAAATGAAAAAATACGTGTTAATTATTTTTTAATACTGTAACTGATGAAAAAGATTTTCAATTCATTTTTGCAGTTTACCATCCTATTGTATGAATAACTGAACGTAACTATCGTCGGACGTTTGATCCTATTTGTTAAACCCCAGTAAGCCGGACAAAGAGGTCAAACGTTGGCTGAAAGAGTCACATAAATATCATTATACTTTTGTGCCTGCCATTGTCACAGGAAAAGAGAGTCGTAAAAAAGTTTGATATCACGCAAATGACGTGTCGACCCCACCTCACGAGGGTTGAAATGAAATAAAAAATGTATCATTGTTGATTTTTGTATTTTTTACACGAGTGTATTAAAAGGGGTCGCCTATCTGTACGGTCTACGCAAATAATGTGATTAAGAATGAATGAGTTTTTGTATTATGACTTTATGAGTCTCGCTTTAAAAGGGATAAAATAAACAGTAACGGTTAAAATGATAATAAATCTTGTGGCAAGTAACTCAACAGAGGTTTAGGTTAGAAACTTTTCCCCGCACGTATTTTCAAGCCATCCACCAAGATTGCTAAACTTTTTACTCGCTTTCCATAAATGACTTTATCCCGGCGCCAATCTGCCTCGAGCATAAACAACTTTAGTTCGTATTACATGTGGCGAGAGACAATAATAGCGTGCAGTTAGTGTCACGTAACGTTGCAGTGCATCGTTCAGAATCGTTCACGGCGGATCAGAGAAAGTGTTCAGATTCATTGACCCTTGCCGTCGCGTGCTTAGACAAAATCAATTTGCCATCCACTCTCGCTCTCGAACAGATGCGTTAACCGAGTAACATCGTGGTTATTACGTGTTACGCTTGTTACGAGAGCATCGCTGATTATATCTCTAAGGGAAAGTTATACCAAACAGGTCTGTGTGCGCTACCCCGAAGGCGTCATCATTTTCGTCTGTGAGCTTTCTCTTCTCGGATAAGCTGAGTATCAAGATGCTGTAATTATAAATGTTGTTGCTGTAATGGTATAGGCGCCAGCACATCAAACTATCTTAATCTGTCGAATTTCTTTAATCGATTTTCAACCTTATTCCAAAATTGGAAGGTTAATGTTCTATTGGTAAGACATACTAGGATAAGTTGACTTGCTGACGTCGACACGATTCCACCAAAAAAGTGCACATTTGTTAGCGCACATCTGCAGCTTGCTTAATAAGCTAGTCTCCCGTTTAGCCTGTGTCCATCGACAAGGATGAGTGTAACTTTTGTACGCGCACAAGTTTCTCGTGTTTGCTTTAGTGAGTCCACCAGAGCAAACATTTGTGCCGCGCACCGGTGGAATCGTATCTTAATAACACATACAGTTCAGTCTGCTTTAATAGTGATGTTTCTTCATCGTCCTGGCATTTTCCCGGGCAATTGGCTTAATAACTACGATACTTATGTCAATCTGTTATACTTATATCGGTAAGCCCTTCACTAACTGTTTTATAGTAAGTATACTAGCTGTGTATCCGTAGTTTCACCCGCTGCTAGACTGTTATTTGTCGTAGCGTGATGTTAAATAGCATTTGGCCTAAGTTCTCAATAAGTAGACTATCTAAAACAAAAAGTTTTTCAATTGGATTCAGTAGTTTCCGAGATTAGCGCGATCAAAGAAACAAACGTTAACAAGGTTTTGATCGTTATTGCAACTTCATAAAGAGAAATTGGTTAATCTACAGTGTTACTTTGCCAACATGAAAACAACTCGGTGCTAATTGCTTTCAACAAAACCTCGCATGTACGATATTAAAAATATTTATTTAGAAAGAAGTTACAACAAAAATTATTGTTCGCTAAAAAGTCGATACGAAGTCTTTTACAAGTGTTAAATAACCAAACACTGGGCATTTAGCGACCTCAGAAGAAAAAATAAGTATTACCAACCATTACATTCGAAAGTCACCAAATGTTTTGTTTGCAAGTTAATTATCACTATGCCGGATACACTTTCCATTTCCACTCCTTTTATTTATTTATTTTTTTCGTTAGATTTTTAAATATTTTTCAAAAAAAAAAATGTATATTCAACCAGCGTCGAGAACAGGATTCGAGCTGACGGTGGTCAGTCCTCCTAACCAAACACGCCATGTCAGAAATTATGTATTGGATGCCCTTCATCCTTTATGCTGATGTTTTTTAATTTAGATGCCCGAAATCAAGCCTTTATATAGACAATAATATTGTACCATTATTTCATTCTTTGATAAATTACTTCACAAAATAGACAGACAGCCACCTCTCGGTCGAAATATATTTTACTAACGTTAATTGTTTGTCAAATGATTGAGATTTTCTTATATACAAACTTACCGGACAGAGATGAACACGAAATTTTATTCCATGGTGGTAGAGGCATGAACAGAACGTCATGTTATTATATGATAAAAATATTGGTGATAAAATCATCAAATGAGTTCTCCCGTTTGGAGCAGAAGAGACTGTCAGACATGTGCCGACTAAAATACACCGTATTCTTTCAATAGCCCTTTAAGTTCACGATTCAGTATCTGGAGGCTTACCATGAACTCTAAACGCGATCCAGTTTTGGGCTGTGGGAAATAGATGGCGCTAGACGACTTGTATAGCTCTGTCTTTTACCCACAGCTTAAACTGGATCGCGTTAAGAGCTCGTGGTAAGGCCTCAGTTTGGACAGTTCTTCCACTCAGGCATGCGTTTGGCCCTCTATAGGGGCCCCATCAGACCTGCTATGATCCTTATTCTTACATATTATATTTCAATCATTCAAACATACATTAGAATAGATGGACATACGGCCTATCAATATACACAATAGGCTCCATAAAAAAAACAAGGTTAGTACATAGTAGCAGTACACTATAAAAATAAATAATAAATGTAATTTAATTCTCCGATCGCGTCCACGCTATATTAACGCTAATTCAAGGTCGGTGACACACAACAAATAAACTGATGGATGGATTATTTTGTTTATAGCTGACGTGTCTAGACAAAGAGACCGAAGTTCGTCTGTCATAAAACTGGATCTAGGGCATGTTTTGATTAGTACTAAAAGCAAGTAAGCAAGCCATTTTGTTTTTCTAGTGTTAGGGGCAAAGGTTATGCCTACCTGACGACGAAGTTTTGTTTAGGTGGTTTTGGTAAGTAGATTGCGGAACGGACTTTGAAATTGGACGGATCAATATCGACCTATCCATTTCCCAATTATGTTAGACTCGGCTTCGGATCGAACCAGATGTAGCTGAATAACATGGAACTATTTTACACCTATATGACCTCCAGAAACTGAGTCAAATTACTAGGTAATATGATACCACTTGGATAGACTGCTTGTCAGACTTTCGAGGTTCTGACTATCAGTAACGACTGTCAAAGATCTACAAATGACAGACGGGACCAACGGATTTACGTTCTCTCCACGAGGCACGGAGGAAACTTGCTATGATAGATGGACACGCATCTACAGGCCAACCTAGACAAGCTCGGCTCAACCTAGAAGATTGGATTGCGCAGCTGTTATTATTTAGCCACGAGCTAAGAGTTGGACAGACTGAAATATTTAAACCGGTATCCGTAATTCTGTACCGGATTTCACTGAACCTTTAAAAAGGTTAACAGCATGGGAATTCGTCACTGTCAACAAAACTTCCTTTAATTTAAAGTAAAACTTGTCTTTTACCATTCTTTACTCAAAAATTTAAATTTAAAATTGGCCCGCATTTGCATTTGGCGCTTTTTACCAGTCATTTGCGCGAGCGCAGCGTCTTCCGGTGAATGTTCACGTAATTGCGTTTCCGTCAGTTGCAAGCGCCGCCGGCGCAAGCGGTCGGGCCGTTTACTCGATAACTACCTATTGTTTACGCTAATAATCGATGTGTTAATTTATTTTAAATGGGCACTCTACATTATGCGGCATTTGTTAGCAGAGTGCAACACTTAGTGTAACAGGTTAGTGAAGTGCAACGGAACCATTAAAGTGACAACATTATCGCTGGAACGGAACGCTACTTTATTACTGATACATTATTTATTTTAAGCGTGTATAGATAGATATACAATCGAACTCGAATGATACAAATTCGCTAAAATATACAAACGATCTACTTAAACTCCATTTTCACAAAAGAAATATTATAAGTGTTCGTTTACCAAGAACAAAACAATGTTGAGGAGTGCCTTCGTTGTATCGGGGCCTAATGCGATTTTGATTGGCGCCGCTCAAAGCCTGCACTTTCACTAACGCGTGAAGCGTTTACGTTATGGTCTCTTTATAGTCTGTATCTGTTACATTCACTAAACCTCGTGTTTTGCGTTTACTGCCATTAGTTTGTAATGCGAGTTCTCGATTGAAAATCACGACGCGAATAGCATATATATCTGAAACTAGCGCACATTGAATCGATTATACACTTTCTCTACTTTTTATGGCCAATCGACAAAAATCCAAATGTCCTTTTATTATCTAAACTTTGCCAACCATTATTTTATATTGTTCTTATCAAAATTTCAGACGGAAACTGCGGAGGAAAAGCACGTTAAAAGTTTATAACGGTTTAAGACCAGTTTTAGGGTTTATTGCGAGAATAGTGTCTAGGCGCAGTGTATAATGGATGATCTCGCTAAAGAAATTGTAACTTAATACAAAGTTATGCGTTTTCGCGGCACGAGCTCACTTTACGAGGCAATAAACCATGACGTGTCGAGCCTCTATGACTGAGCAATATTAAAGAACTATGGCGAACCTCATTTGTATTCCACTCAACCATAAATTGGAAGATTGTTGTATCCAAGTATCTGTACAGATGTCATTACGAACAGATCTATGGCACTAACTCGGTGTTTGACTATTAAGTATTAAGATTTCAATACTAAATTCAAGTCATCACTTCTTATGTGCAATAATGTATGAGCTTTGAAAGCAAATCAGTTAAAATACGAGCCTCGTAATAAAAGAAGACCGTCTGTTACAAAATGTCGTAAATAAATAAGTAATTCCAAATGCTGTTTGATTAAATGGATTTATTCGATGTGCAATACTCACAAATTGTGTCACCTATAACCTATTACAGTATTCGACTTTTATAAACAAGTCTATTAAAATAAAGGCATTTTCAAGGGTAAACTGTATAAACAAAAAATATTCAATTAAGTATTTGTTGGATGCTACATGTCTAAGACGATGCTATCAAGCAAGATTTCTGATAGAAATTATTCTCTCAACAGTTACTAAACGTCACTTTTTATAGGTTAGTGGGGCATGTTAATGGTTTTCTATAAACAGTAAACATAGCTAAAAGACGTTTGTCATTGTCCATTGTAGACTGCTCAAAGCAACAAGTCTTAACCTCTCTGCCCTTGTCGATAATTATTCAATGAAAGAAAAATAAACAATCAATTACAAAAGGATATAACTTGCGTCCATTGCGTCCTCGGTCTTGGCGACGCGACGCCTTCTTCGGAAAACGCTGCCGTAGGCAAACAAGCGAGGGTCATGACGTCATAAAACAGTTTCCATTTACTTAAGACACAATGGCAACGGGTTTCTAACTCCGCCAAGCTTCACTGCACTTTATATATTTAAATCGAGTACTTTATGTTTCATTTGGCATCCTACCAGAAATGCATGGCAGTCGAGAAAAGTTTTATTTTTGCAAGATAACAAAGAAAAAAAGTGGTAGGGGACCAAACGGAATGGAAGGGACGTCACAGTACATACCGACCTTCAGACACGACGGGGACAAGGGCGTTTCGCCCTTGCACTTCACCCCCTGAAAGTTGCGTCTCACGGTGCGAAGTTTGATCGGCCTTTATAGATTTGTGGTTATAACAAAGTTATGAAGTTATCATAGTCCGAGTTTGTGGCAGGAAAGTTACGTGTTTAGGGACGAAGAAAGGGTACATCCGCGACCTCTAGACTGCGCCCCGAGTCCCGACAAGGGCGAGGGCGGCACCGTGCCCTTGCATTGCGCCCAAAGTCCGCCCTTTGCCGTGTTACGACAACTAACTCAACTGGCTATTTAACGAGTCATTTAACTAGTAATTTGTACGGGCCAAGGTAGCGGGTCAAACTGAACACACGCTTATGTTTTAATTTGCTGCATAAATTCATTTGTAATTTGGAAAATTACTGAATGTAAACTTTAAAGCTTAGTAAGTAGAAAGTTTATTTATAGAAGAGCGTAAAATAGCTGGAAACAAGATAAAATTTAGATTTAGTTTTTTAGAACTCAACCAATAAAGAAAACTAGATTATTTTAGTGTTGATTTACCTGTTTAAAAGCTAGTTTCTAGACTTGTCAATGTTTTTGTTTTCTAGCAATTTATTTTCTAGAGTGCCTACGTGTGTACTTTCGCTAAACAATAAAATTAACCTACATACATTTTGTCATATTTTGTGTACAGAGCACGTCTTCTTTATCGTATAATTAATCTTTACTGGAGTACGTTACACATTAACCCTAATAAAATTAAACAAAAGTAGATATTTGTTTTCTACACGTGTTTTACTTCATTCAATTAAAATGGGAACAAATATATATTCGTAAAGTTTTCCATTTGGCTATCAGCTACATAAATTTTGCGCAAAGATAATTGAAACTTTATACGGTTTGTTTTAATGAGGAGAAATACTTAACAATTAAAACATACGTTTACTCTGTCGTCTTGCATCTAATCCCTGTGATCTGGTCGAAACTCGAACAATCCCTCGCATAGCAACGGGATAAAATTTACAATTTGTCTTCAAACCCTCGCCCCTTATCCCAACCTAATATCAAAATTTATTATCTCTAACAGGTACTTTAGAAAGCTTTTTGTTAAAGTTAAAAAGCAGACGCGTTTAAAATTCAGACTCTCATTTTCATTCAGAAAGTTGGCCATTTTTCTCGTAAATTTATATTTTGCGTATCCATTTTAATCCCTAGTTCATTTGAGCACCAAACTCCATTAATATTCAATCGTCAGTTTGACCTCGTCGGGGTGGCAACAGCTCGTAAACAAGTGCTTGTATCATAGCTCGTTATCAGGAACAGTGTAATCCAGCCTTTACTAATATAGCAGATAAGTAGGACTTTTATCAGTCATCACTTTCAACTGGAAAAGGTTACATTACGTTGGCAGTGGAAGTGCTTTATTACCTAATACCTACATAATGGTATCAAATAAAATATTATTTTGAGGAAAAATAGCTAGAGTTTCTACAAGGTAAAAAATCATGTTTGATCATAACGATGATAGCGAAAAGTCATTGAAAGGACAACATAAAACTGCGAAGGAGACTGCTCTCATGGAATGGAAAATTTTGATCTAAAAGATAAAAAAAAGTTGATAACCGCCAATAACGAACTAAGTACCTAAATGGAAAAAAAGTAAAGAAACGCCATGAATTGGCAAATCGTTATAGGTATTATGAAATACGATAAAATTCGTCAAAAAGAATTATATTAAGTATACCGTTACGCGTTTAGTATTGTGATCTTGCTGAAGAGGGCTTTTAAGACCCCCAGACACTACTGAATACTGAAACTGTCAAAACATAGTTACACAGAACTTTCTCTAATGTCATTTGTTCCTAAGGGTATCAAGAAAGTACAGAACCTATAACTTCATCGGCTGCCTTTGCTACAAATAAAGCCGACATGTGTCTGTATTAATCTCGAGATGATACAACTTCTCGAAAGTTTTAATTAAAACGAATTTATATTTCTGCTCCATCCCTGTAACTACGTGAGGAGTGTACTAACGTCTACTCCTGATTACACCCGATCGTCAAAAAGCAATAAAGTTTGGCCAAAAATCGTTAGGGCGAAGCTTGAACGTCCATAAGTGCGAGACTAACGAGCTGAGCCTGTGAGTCGTGATGAACATATAGATTTGATAAATTAAGGATGAGGATATCGCATAAAAAGAGGATATTAAGTGTTAAAATTACTTCCTTTGTAAATTATCAAGCTTTGGGAAGTTGAACAAATAATCTAAACGATTGAAATTCAAAACTCAACGTGAGTAAACGCTATTTAAAACAATTTTGCTGTCGGACATTTTGAACAAAGAAAGAACTTAATCCCTAGAGTTCCCGTATTCGTGTTAAGCCGCCATATACAGACATGCTTACTGCGACCCCATTCATACAAGCGCATAAACCCACAAACACCAACCAGTTACTGTAAATGAAACGTCATGAAAATAATTTCTCGCTAATGTCGTATTGTCAAACACCATTTCTCCCACGAGACTGCAATATAATAAGATATAATCGCTACTGATATTCTAAAATAGAATGAAACGACGCCACTGAATCGTCATTTTACTTTTTTTTACCATTTTTATGATCACATTACTTCTTATTGTTCAGTGGCACGAGTGAGAATTAATTTTTTTTTAAATCTGTGAAAGCAAAGAAATCTTCCACTTCTGAATTGCTTTTGTAGCAGTTGAATTCAATAGACATGCTCAAAACATGATGTGTAGTGTAGTATCTTTACATAATGGCGCCGCATTGAATGGAGCTGCTAAGTCCTAACAAAAGAGCATAGTGTATAGTCTAACAAATGACTATAAACATTATTCAAGACTCATTACTAGAGCTTGAAAAGCTAGAATACTATTACACAAGTAACGTAATTTAGTTAACAAAGTAACATCGGAGCGCTATACAAAAACGGCATCACCGAACGTATCCTCAACAATACGAAGGAGGTTGGTAACATTTCGCAACGGCTCACCATAGCCGGGTGCTCTTGCGCAAATCGCTGTGACGTCAGCGCGTTTGGTTCCGGCTTCACTTTCGCGAAACACTTTCACCGGTCGGACGGGGCTCGGCGCCGGCGGCGGACGCGACGTGTGGCGGAGCCAGCAACACTGCGACCCATTGTCATTCCGCTCGTGACTATCGATGACCGGTTCAAAATCAACACCATTCATTATTTATTCGAAAAACACTATTCACGGTGTTACCATGTGTCAGATTGTCAGTTCAACAGGATTTACACAGAACATGCGTATTTCAACTTCTTTTGATGATATGAATGACTTGATAGATAAATATTATTGCAAGCTAGGTTGTTGGAAACGAAAACAAAAGTAATTATTTGAATACGTATGAAAATAGAGGCACGTTTATTTGAATAAATTCCTGAAAACAAATCAAAACACGGAAGTCGAGAATTTCGTTTGTTAAATTATTAGGTTCACTGAAATTCAGCTTAGAGGCGCACTAGTGCGTGTCGTTAGGGTCAAGTAAATACTTTCAAAATTGAAAATATTTAACTAAAGTAATTTCCTCAATGTTTTGAATTTATTTACATTTTGGACAATTGACATCATTTTGCGAAAAATTTGTATTTTCGAAACTTACAAGATTTTATGTATTACTTTTTATACGCTAAACATTAAAGGTTTTTTTTTACTAGTTGTGTACCACTCGCAAAAATTTTGCCACCAATCTGTTTGCATAAAACATAAGTAGTCCTACGTGCCTATGTGATCAATCCTGTTATCAGAACTGACACATAGTGGGGCTCTCTAATTTGGAAGCTCGCGAAAGGCAAATTTCACCTCAGTCGTGCACGTGAGCAATGCATAAGAAACTGTTACGCAACCGAGAAGTCGAATTTGTTTAGCTATTTTGATCACGTAAAGCAATAACAGCAATCATTTTTTGTTCCACTTTTGTTACATCTAACATAAATTGTAATGTAATTCGTTTACCGTCAATCGTTACCAGTATTATTGGTGTTTGTATTTACGAATACGAGAATTGAACATATCGAGAATTATGGAAAATCAACGAAACGATTGATTTTTACTACTACGTGAGTGTTAAAACAATATAAATTGAGAGAAACGATCGGAATATGCTAAGCGAAGCGCTATAAAAAGTAACAACGTGAAACTACCACAAATGAGGCAATTTCTCTTTACAAAAATCGACACTTTCAATGTCGTTTCAATATGACCCGAGCAGACGAAATAAATTCGTGACAAAGCAATCAGTCTCTTAACCGATTTGTCCGATAGACGTCCACTTTCATAAATATTTCTCTAGTTTGACAAGAGTTTTAATATAATAAATGTGCTTAAAGTTGAATTTATCGTGAGAGTAAATAAATATCGAAAGTGTTGTCGTCATTAAGTGAAAAGCTTTTGTAAAAAATCTCTATTTCGAAGTATTTGCAACTTGACAAGATACTATTAGAAGAGCATCGATCTTATTTTCTGAGAATGAAGGTACTTCGAACATTAATCTGAAAAGGCGAAGTATCAAAATGTTTAGAAGCGAAACCATTAAGTTGGTATCAATTCAAGCAATCAACAGAATTCGAAAACGCAACATCACGAAACAAAAATAAAGGCCAGAATTAGAAACTACGCATCACTTTGGTGCCTGCAGCATGACACGGCAGTTAGTGCTGCAGTAATCGTTCATATAAATAGTGCTGCGACATATATAGCAAATGAACTGTCATAGAATGTACATATACACCCATCTTTCGAGCACATCTTTCTAGTACACGGACATATAAAGTAGACAGTAGGAGTATATGACCGCCTCACCCCGATAGTTCTAAGACCAGTATAACAATTAATATAATAACAGTCTTCTCACACTTTCTAGCTCCATTGTACTTGTTTGAAACAATCGCATCTCTTTTATGAACTGTCGTACACACTGATGAAATCGCGACTGTATTATTTCCTATAGAAATGTGTTATCTAGATATTGCACTTTCTTTTTTGCATGCCAGAAATATATCAACGCCTACTGCATTGTCTGTTGACATAGGTGAAGGTTTAATTTAGGAATTTCTTAAGAAAAAGAGTTTGTTTTTTGTCTCGATTTCATTTTGAATGATTTCAGCTGAGTCACGCATCGTAGGTAAGAATTTTTTTGAATACGCCTCATTTTATAAAATTGGACGCCCATCGCCCATAGCGCAGTGTGGTCACAGTCAGGTAGAATCTAACATACCCCGTCGTCTTTTTAAGGGTAGGCCCATCGATTATAAGGTTTCCGCATGACAGTAAAAAGTACAATAATTATAAAGAATGTGCTGAGTCATAAGCTTCAAAATAGTACGGCCTCATACAAGGTAAACTCCTTTATTTTTTTATTGTAAAGCTTTGTGGCAATTCAGACTAGGAAAGGTTCATTCAAACTAGGCTATTCTTTATTTTTTATTTTTATTGAATTGTAAAAAAAAATTTGGTTACTCTAATCAAATCGTCGAATTCATCATTACGTTAGAAAAGTAATGAAGAATTTGATGCTTGCGAGCTTGACTGCGATAGCTCGGTTCGCAAGAGTGTCTGGTATACAAAATCGGAAAGGAGAAGGCTCTATTCGCAGTCGAATTGTTGTTTCCACTAAAAGCTTTAAGAAGTTTTTTTTTTAAGACAGGTTTCAAAATAGGCGCTCTCAAATTGAGTGAAGCACTGTTTTGGAGCTAATAGTTCAGACAAAACATTGTTCAAAGACTTCTTTCATTTATTTATTTTTCAAAAAGAAATGAGGTAAATGCAACTACGAACGGCAACTTTCCGACTGGTACTCACATCAGGTTTTAAAGTATGTCGTAGTTATCAGTACCAGTTTCTTTTTATTTGGATGCATCAATACCTACAGGATAGCGATATACTTCGCGATGTGTGGGTGGCATATCTATATTGCACCTATAAGTCAGACTATACAAGTTTCTTTTTTGTTTCATCTACCGGGGTGTCCAGGGAAGTATGGGTCAAATTGAACAGGGGCATGGGGTAGGCCATTTCCATTATTTTTACCTTTGAGACATACGGTTCTATTTTTACGGTCCAAAAGTTATGGCCTTTTGTTATCAAATTGGCAACTAATTGTATAGGATTTTTTCTGGTACATATTTACTTGCTAGAAATAAGTTGTGATAGCTCGGTTAGAGCTATCAAACTTATTCCTAGCAAGTCAGAAAATATAAAGCTTGTGCACACGGGATGCGACACGGTGGGCAAAAATGGTGAACGATATTCTGGGCTAAAGGTAGCTTGGAGATATCGAAGTAAGCGTCAATAGCTCAGTTGTCTAGACATTATACAATCAAAATTTCTAGATTTCTACTTTTAATGTTATGCAAGATTTGAATGACAACACAATCTAGATTTTACTTTAACAATTAACGCTGTTAGAATATTTTGTACATTCATGTCATGTTTAGACAGATTTTGGTTGGTGATGTAATTACAAGTTTAGTTACTTTAAAATGTAAAGTCCTGACAAGGCCTCGGGAAGGTCCTAAAAGACGGCGAAGTAGAGAAGAAGAAAAGATCCAGTGAAGTCTGAAAGTACCTTCCGCTCCACACAGAGTGGGAGGGATCATTCCAGACCAAAAAAGGAACATTAGGAATTAATCTTGTGTGTTGAGTGCGTTTACCACTATTTAAACTCACGATATACAGTCAAAACATACAAAATATTTGTTCCGTGCGGGAACTGAACCTATGACAGGCATCGCAGATTCGCAGTAGTCCATCGCTCAGCCAATGCGCCAATGGTGCCGTCAAAGAGGCATAAATAAATTGCAAATTAAATAGTTCGTCCGCTAAAGTTTTGAAAAATAATGGACAAGTCTTTTTCTTTTCGTTAAACCAATGCATATTTACAAAGATACAAAAACTGTACGATCTTGTAACGTTTTGCCAATTTAAAAAATAGTCGTATCTTCGTCAATTTTGGATAAAGTAACAATAGAAAAAATACGTGTCATATCTAACCTAACCTAACCTAACCTAACCTGTCCGTGTCGGGGTGCCCACGAGTCCCGAGCTCGCAGAATAATTAGATTTTTTCAGTCAAATATCCTGTTGCTCTCTACATGGACCATTTTATTTTACAGTTTTAAAACTTAAATTCCTCCGATTGGATACCTATCACAAGTATGATGGTAGCCAATGTTTGCCCAAACAATTATCATTAGTTTACACTAAAGTTGATTGCACTTAGTTCTGTGTTTATTATCATTTTCAACACATTTCCTTAATTAGCTATGTTAACAGAACTTCCTATTAGCAAATATGAGGAAAGATCTTTTATCATTCGTTACACAAATATATCTAGATCTACATTGTTAGATGTTTTTTCGGCTCTGCCAATGATTTTAGGCCTGGAGAGTTTAATTATAAAATAGGTAATTTAAGGAAAGGTCATTTACCTACAAATTAGAAATAAATTATTTTTGTATATGAATCTAATTTTTTATGTGTGTCATTTTAAATGTATAACCAGAAACTATGAATCACACTTTTAACTCGAAATAAAATAACTACCCATTGGCTTCCAAAATACAAAGAACAAAGTATATTTTTTTATATAACGTAACGAACTTGACACGGAGAAAGCCGTGGATATAAGCAAGTGATCTTTTTTTATCGTAGTATAATCATCAAATGAGTTCTCCCATCCAGAGCAGAGCGGCAGGGACAGTCAGACTTGTACTGACTAAAACCCACAGTGATCCTTCAACATCCCTTTACGTTCCAGGGTCACGGTTACCTGATGAGACAGTCCCAGGAAAGTTTTGATCTTAAGATAGATCTTCTAAAACCCCGAAGAAGATTACGAATTTATGACTATAGCCAGACATTGAACAAAAAAAGTCTCAATCCAAAGCCAATATTCTATGGATAAGTTTCTAATTCTATTAGCAAATAAAACTATTTGTATATCACCAAAACCTATAGATTTTTCAAATGGATATTAGTGTTTGTAAATAAACCCACGCTTTAGGAGATATTCGAAGTGTTCACAATAAAAAAACTGACTTCATAATACAAACATGTCTAAACATGGAAATTGAACAAGTCTATGGACTCGTGAATCATTTTTATGACAATTCGATCACCTACCTGCTATTTTATTCGGACCAGTGATAAAAAATAATAGCTGTCATAAATCTAATCATCGAATTATGTTTTCACAAATGCATCGTTAGGTGGAGCACGGATCCGCACCCATATTTTTTGTTGAATTTTTTACATACATTTCTATTTTCGATTTTATGGATGACTTACCAAACAATAAATTTTAATTTTGGCCATCTCAAAAATCAAATAATCTGGTTTTTTTTTAGAATCCTCCTTATATTATAAATGTGAAATTTTGATTAGATAGATGGATGGTTGTTTGTTACTCTTTCACGCGAAAACCACTCATCGGATTTGGACGAAATTAGGTACACAGATAGATTATAACATGGAATAACTCATAGGATAATTTTTATCCCGATTTTATGTTCCTGTGGGAATCATTTTCGATTTGTGGCGGACGCAGCCGCTGGCAACAGCTAGTACTGTAATAAATCCTCTTTCGTCTAGTTTCACAAAGCACGTCTTTTCTAGCAAAATCCTTTGCGAATTCAAGAAACGTAATTTAATCTAACATCAAATTACCTCTCGGTCTTTCATAATAATTCTATGAATACATTTCCTGTTTGCATTAGAAAACATTACGCAATCTTAATTTAATCCAACTTTCTCTAAACCAAAATCTCTGTAGTGAAACTTTAAAACGAAATCGTGATTGTCTTAACCTATCCCACTATAACAATGAAAATAACTTTTGAAAACTGGAGCAAGAAAAAATAGAAACGCCATAACTTTTCTTCCGTGACTACCTCTTCAAAAGCTTATTGAAAACAACAAAAGAGTAAGTGAATAAAAAAATAACTCTAAAAACACGGAGTCACGGTGACCTTTCCACTTAAATTAACTTAACCCAGTAAGAATTTACGGCGACTTCAAGTCTCGAGGATGAAATCAAGTTTTAATTTAATAGGTAATTAACGCTACGGCTATCCATTCAAATTAACGGCGTATGGTCAAGCGAAAGCATCGTTTGATGAGTCGGAAAAGTTGCCACGCACCGCCACCAGCAGGCGCCTGTATCGCAAAATTAACGCAATCCAAAGTTTTATGAATTTCATTTCGTCAACTTCGACATTTCATAAAGTGTTCCCCTTACGCAAAATACATGTATTACTCTAGAAGAAATATTTTGATATAAGGATATCGAAACATTTACTAAAACAAAATGATAGAAATCTTTATTGATGTGGATTAATATTTTGTGAATATTTTTATCATTCACAGTCTTAAATTTATTTTATAACATTTTGATGTCCCGAGATTACGAACAAAACTACTATTTTGGTAGAAAATTCATGATAATTGGCATACCTTACGAAAGTGACAATACCCATTATCGTTAAGCCCCAAACACACGCGCGCACGGGCAAGGGCATGTGTTTTGTGTTCCACGCGCGCCTGAAAGAGTGTCAGCACAATGGCAATGACGGGGCTCTCTTTTAGAGGGCCTACCTGGGTCGTGGGCTAGCGAATACCATGACCCCAGAACGTAAAGGGCTATTGAAAGACATCGATTTTAGTAAGTATTCCGAGTCTGACAGTCCCTCCCGCCGTGCCCTGGGTAGGAGGACTCATTCGATTATTTTAGCACTCTAAAAAAAGCCCCAAACACACGCTCCTTTTATTAACGTGCGGTCACAAAGCTGGGCCCCAATTCTGCTAATTTAGTAATGACTCAATTGAATATCAATTGGATCTCAGTAGCAGTTTTAACTACATTTGGTATTCTGCTACTAATTTAAGACCAATGGTTTTCCAGTGACATTCCATTGAACTGCTATCAGAATATTTGCTAGTCTGCTCTTCAATCGTCTTACAATTGTAAATCGATTGTGGACTTTATCGGTATTCTACTCTCTAATGGCAATACTTATAACTGTTCAACTGAGAGTCAATTACAATTACACTACGATTCCATTACGACTCTATTGAGCTTACACAAGTTTTTGCAGAATACCAAATTTGTTCTAATCGTAATGGAGTCGTGATTGAGTTCCAATTGAATATCAATAGCATGTGAGTTAAATAAAATTAGCAGAATTGACGCCCTGGTTGCGTGATATCTTTATATGTTCGAGAGTGGAAAGTTAAGGGTGCTTGACACCCTGTCCTCCACCATCTGGTGTTCGTACTAATGTTTGATGCATTTTGATGTAATGACAAACACTAGAACAATTTGATGTCACCTCTTTATAATTAAATCTTCATTCTATACTATCTTATCTGCAGTATTTTTTTGGGACAATGTTGTAATAATCACTTTTCTGATAAATCGACGCTGTCCTTCAATAGCCCTTTCTGTTCCGGGGTCACGGTAAGGAAATAAACCAAATCAATAGGCCAAATCCCGCGACCCCGGCAGGATTTGGCCCTCTGAGAGGGGGGCCCCGTCATTATGCTGACGTTCTTTGAGGCGCGCGTGGGACACAACGCGCCGTCGACCGGGGCATGGTCCATGGTCGGGCAGCGAGTTGCCCTTTACTCGCTGCCCGCATACCCGCGCCTACAGTGGCCGGAGATCGTCTAGCGACGTCCGTCGCCG
This sequence comes from Agrotis segetum, assembly GCA_036375495.1. Taxonomy (NCBI): domain Eukaryota; kingdom Metazoa; phylum Arthropoda; class Insecta; order Lepidoptera; family Noctuidae; genus Agrotis; species Agrotis segetum. Next base: position 10,311 of record JAQSVV010000535.1, on the reverse strand, counting down.
TGGGCTTCACCACCGCGGGTGGGGCGGAGGGAGGACACTGTCCTCTCTGGCTCGCGGCCCGCCTCCTCCTTCGCAAGCATTACTGCTTCGCAGAAGGAGGCCTGCTTCCTTCTTCTGTGCGCGAGAGGTCTTCGCCTATCGCAACCGTGAGGACACGTCGGTGCTCTGCCCAAGCTGGACAGTCTTGCACCGTATGCTCCACCGTGTCCTCCGGGCGATCTTCGCAGTGGTGACACCCAGGCGTTTACTCCTTTCGCATCAGACATAGGTACCTCCCGAAACTTCCGTGTCCGGTGAGTACCTGCGTCAAGCGGTGAGCGGAGGTCAGGACGCCATGACTTCTCTCCAGCCACTCCTCAAAGAGGGGTCTTACCGCCGCAATTGCGGCGTGCCCGGATAAATGAAACCCTTAGAGATATTATCTATCGACTCCAAAAGCATGAACCCAGTACTGATCTTTTTTTACTCCAAAGCAATAAATAGAGCGAGAAGCAACTTGTACCGAACACGCGGTGAGACAGCAATGACCACCGATTTTTCATCATAGGCGATATTTAACAAGGCGGTGGGTGCTATGCCTTATTTGTAGTTGACAAGTAATTTTGAAGTATTCAAAATGACAACAGCAGTTTTCATTTAATTTATTTTAATCCTGTTTCTTAGAAATTGTTATAAATCTGTGACGAAACTAAATAAATAATAATAAAAGTGAAGTGCTTCTTATCCTATATCGCAATTTGATACGATTAGAAGTTATTTTCAGTTACATATTATCTCAAAATGTTGACTGAATGCTGCAAATCAATGCATTTATCATTAGTTCATGTGAAATGGTATTTAGATGCATAAAGATTAGATGGGAGGAGGATGGACACAGAGTGTTGGAATCCCAACACTAAAATATAAATGTTAGTTAGTCGATTGAAGACGTTCACAACACTAGCGCGTCTCTATACGCATAGTTGCACAAAACGAACCACTAGAGTAGTAGCAATCTAGCCGTCGTTCGGGCCACCACGAAAGGAGTTAACTCTGTTACAGTTGTGTGTGTCCGAAATAAAGTGCCTCCATTTTACAAGTGCTTTATTCTACAAGGCTCCTACTCCCCGACATGGTCCTTCGTTTGGAAGCGTAGGCCTAGTCATCCAGTCGGCGTTGCAGACTACATAGGAAGATTCGGCCAGCCAGCACTTACAGTTGTTCAGTTTCCCGTTGGTGCGGCTCTGCAGCACCAATTTAAGGAAAGTACAACAAAAATACAGCAAGTTTACGTCGGCATTGCAGACGTATAACACCACTGCATCGTTTTAACATCAGTTTCATCCCGAGACATCAAGCTTGGCCAGCCAGCATAAAACCTATCCAGCAGATATTTTAATCCAGTTGGTGCGGCTGTGCAGTGACAACATAAATACCTACTCATGATCATTGCATCGAATTTCGGCCTTTGAAATAGCGAGGCGCGTGAAGGATATTATCCCTCAAGAACGAAGTTCGTGGAACCGAACCGGGACACGGTGCGGACAACGGATATACACGACGAAGTGGGCGGGGCGAGCAACGTCAGCAACGTGCGTCGAGCGATCGAGCGCCCGCCGCCATCTTGTGGAGCGCAAGCGTCGCCTCTGTCAGCCGCGTGTTCTCGCCTTCTCCGTCATTGTCAATTGTGTTATTGATTTGAAACCCGTATCGCGTTGTGATTCAGTGTTCGGCTTAAAAACAGTGTATTTGACTATAAGTTTTATAATTATCTTAATTCTACAAATAAAATAAGTGATAAAAGTCATGGAGTTAAAAGAGTTAGTCGCCGCACGTGGGTACATAAAAGGTAGCCTAACCAGATTACAATCCTGGTCTAGTTGCTCGAAATCTCTTAGTAGTGCCTCTATAGAAACTTTATTAGCCAAAAGGCAAAAATTAATTGAAACTTTCAATCAATATGAGTCACACAACATTAAAATTCTATCACTCCATTCAGAGGATAAGGAAGAGATCGAGCAGGTGGAAAACAGCTACTATTCTATCATCGCGGCTATTGATATGGAAATCAATCGCCGTGCTAGTGCGAGCGAAGCCCATTCTTCAACTCCAAAATCAGTTCCCAAATTAAATTTACCTCCGATCGACATAGAAACATTTAGTGGTAAGTTTACAGAATTTGTACCATTCATTAACCTTTTCAAATCCCTAATTGATAACAATAAGTGCCTCGATGATGTTCAAAAACTTTATTATTTACGTTCTTATTTAAAAAATGAGCCTTTCGATCTAATTAAAAATCTACCTGTAACTGGTGAAAGTTATAAAGAGGCATTACAAATAATTAATAAGAGGTATAATAATAAGCATAGATTAATAAATGAGCACATCAATTTGTTATTAGATATTAAGCCACTATCAAAATCTACGGCAAATAACTTAAGAGAATTTGTGTCAAATGTCAAACAAATGCTTGCCGCTCTCAGTAACTTGGAGCCTAATGTACAGTTTTGGGATGCTGTAATTTTATGTATTTTGTATCGTAAATTAGATGCGTACACCTCTCGTGCATTTCAACTCGAGAGGAACGCCGATGAAGAGCCGACTATAGAAGCCTTCTTAGACTACATGGACAAGCGTGCACTGGCGCTTGAGAATGCTGACCCGGGGTGCTCTCACGGGCAGCAACGCCAGTCACCGAAGGAGCAAGCTGCTGGTAGACTAGTGGCCAATACAGCTACCCAGGAACCTGCATGTCTATACTGTAAGTTGAAACATAAGCTTCATACTTGTAATAAATTTAAATTATTAAATGTAGACCAGCGAGTTAAGTTTGTCAGTGAAAAGGGTTTGTGTAAACTATGTTTATGCGCTCACACTAAAAAGTGCAGGTATCACTTCAGGTGTGCGACATGCAAGGAAGCACACAATACCCTGCTGCATTGTGGAACGGATAACAATGTGTCTGACACTACGTCTGGATCAGCGTCAACTGCATCATTAGCTGCAAGTAGTAAATATATTAATGATGTCCTTTTACCCACAGCTAAGGTGAAACTTATTGCTCGGGATGGCGCTGAAATCATTCTTAAAGCCCTACTTGACAGTGGGTCTCAGCTGACCTTTATTACAAATAGGGCATCACAGCTGCTTAAATTGGAACCCACTCATAGTAATGTCAATGTAGTTGGTATAACAAATACAAAAACGAGGTTGAAGCATTGCTTACCTCTAGAAATTTATTCTTTAACTAACCCATTTAAAGTTTCTGCCACATGTCATGTTGTTGAGCAAATAACATGCAACTTACCTCAACATAAGTTTCAGACCTCAGACATTTTGATACCCAAAGGAATTAAACTAGCAGATGATCAGTTTAATATACCAGCTGAGATTGATTTATTAATGGGAGCGGACATATTTTTCCAGGTGCTGCTGCCTTCAGAGCTGTCGGTGCGGTGTGAGCGCCAGCAATCTGCAGCAGAGACCAGTAGTCCACAACCACAACTTGTCAACACTCAATTTGGATATATCATTGGAGGTACCCTACCACACACTAATGTTTCAAAGGTCTGCAACAAGGTAAGCTTAAAATGTAATACATGTGAGTCAGATATTAATGAAACTCTAACTCAGTTTTGGAAAACAGAGGATGTTCCAAAAATTTATGATGAAAGGTCATCCGAGCAAGAGCTCTGTGAATATATTTTTAATACCACTGTTGAGTTGAAAGAAAACTGTTTTGAAGTAGCTTTACCACTAAAATTACCTCTTAGTGAAGTCAATGACTCTTTAGGTGATTCTTTTAATCTTGCATTAAAAAGATTTTTAAACTTAGAGAAGAAATTACATAAAAATCCACAACTTTTCTCTGAGTACCAAAAGTTCATTCATGAATATTTAAGTAAACATCACGGTCATTATGTAGACATTATGCAATATGAATTAAACAAAAATGCCATATATTTTTTGCCACATCATGCAGTCCTGAAGCCTGACAGTAAAACCACTAAGTTGCGTACTGTATTTGATGGCTCTATGAAAACTAACAAGAAGGTGTCACTTAATGATTTGCTTTTAAATGGACCCACTGTACAAAGAGACTTGTTTGAGATTTTGTTATTATTTCGTTGTGGTGACTTTACATTTACCTCTGATATAAAACAAATGTTTAGAAATATACGTGTAAAGTCAGAGTATACTTCTCTACAAAACATACTGTGGAGAGATAGCCCCGATGAGCCAATCCAATGCATCAGGCTAGACACGGTCACATACGGGTTGAAAAGTTCAAACTATCTAGCCACTCGTTGTCTTAAGGAACTAGCAGCAAAATATAAAGACACCTTTCCACTAGCGTCATTGATAATAGAAAATTGTACCTATGTAGATGATATTCTTTATGCAGATAATAATTTGGATACTATTCTAGAGGCTAAGTCCCAGATACGCCAGTTATTGATGCTAGGCAGCTTTCATACTCACAAGTGGTCATCCAATGATGATAGAATATTGTCTGACATTCCTTCTACTGAACAGCAGTTTGATGATTTAGAGTTACAAGGCGATGATTATAGTTTAAAGACTTTAGGCTTACAATTGATAGTTAAGAATGATAAATTTAAATTGTCTTGTCCAGAGGTATTCAGTAATGATAAATTTACAAAGAGAGATATCCTCTCTTATATTGGGAAAATGTTTGATCCCATGGGATTTGTTAGTCCCATTATTGTACAAGCGAAAGCTATTATGCAGAGGTTATGGTCTTCTAAGACTGAATGGGATTCTGAGCCTGATGATGATATTAAAACGGCTTGGCATGTGTTCTCGTGCAGTCTAGCTAAAATGGAGCCAATTTTTATTAATAGAAATCTAAATGTGACTGAGTTAAGTAAACTTGAATTAATAGGATTCTCAGATGCGTCCAGTACTACGGCGTATGGATGCTGCGTGTACCTGCGAGTTACAAATCATGATGGTAAAGTTAAAATGTGTTTGTTGTGTTCAAAATCACGCATAAACCCGCTTCACAATAAGAACAAAACTGTACCGCGCTTGGAACTTAACGCAGCACTGCTTCTCTCAATTGTTATGGCAAAGGTTTATTGCACGTTAAAACTAAAATATAATATCAGTAATGTCTATTTATTTACTGATTCACAAATTGTTCTCGCATGGTTACACACAGAACCCATGAAACTTAATGCTTATGTTGCAAACCGGGTAAAGGCAATCGCTAAAAATGTGCCTGGCTGTCAGTGGCTATATGTCAACACTGAAAATAACCCTGCAGACTATATCAGTAGGGGTGTAACGCCAAGTGAGCTTCATGCCTGCAGCCTGTGGTGGAATGGCCCTGAATTTTTGCATGATAGTGAATATCAATTTAATTTAAAAATAGAGTTACCTGCCAACTTACCTGAAGAAAAAACCGGGTCAGCATTCTCCACGAGCCTAGTGTCTTCAGTCACTGGCAATGTTTTCAGGCAAATGCATAAATATTCCAGCATCCACAAGATGGTACGTACATTGGCTTATGTAATGCGGTTTATTAACAATATAAAGGGTGGCAAAGTAGCTCATAAATATCTCTTAAGTTCTGAATTGAATAATGCGTTAATGTTGCTTATTAAGAATGAACAAGAAATATATTATAAAGACGAAATTTTATGTTTAAAAAATAATAAAAGTGTAAAAGGTTCTTTACAAAGTTTATGTCCTTTTATAGATAATTTAGGCATCCTGCGGGTTGGTGGCAGGCTACATCATTCTAATATTCCATATGCTCATAAACATCAGGTTATATTACCCAAAAAATCACATGTAACTGATTGTATTATAAGGTCTGAACATGAAAAGCTTTTACATGCAGGTCCCAAATTGTTACTGTGCAATTTAAATCAAAAATTTTGGATAACCAATGGTTTAATGTATGTCAAAAAATTAATTCATAAATGTGTGATATGTTTCAGACAAAAGGCAAAAGCCTCCAAACAGCTAATGGGTTCCTTGCCAGCAGATAGAGTGACTGCTATGAGTCGCCCTTTTGAAAAGGTCGGGGTGGATTTCGCTGGGCCCATTGATATTAAACTCTCGCGCGTGAGACGATCCTTGGTAGGAAAAGGATACATTTGTGTGTTTGTATGTTTCGCTACAAAGGCGGTTCACCTTGAAATCACATCAGATCTTACCACAGATGCCTACCTCGCTTGCCTTAGGAGATTTATTTCAAGGAGAGGATTGCCCAGAGAAATCTACTCTGATAATGCTTCTACTTTCAAAGGTGCAAGGAACCACTTAGCTGAGTTATATAAACTACACTCTTCACAGAATCACCAAAGGCATGTTTCTGAATTTGCAGCCCAGAGAGGCATTAACTTTCATTTTATACCAGCATACTCTCCAACCTTTGGTGGACTGTGGGAGTCTGCTGTAAAAATGACTAAATATTTTCTAAAAAGAGTACTACAAAAACAATTGTTAACCTATGAACAAATAAACACTGTATTAGTAGAAATAGAATGCATATTGAACTCTAGACCTCTGATTCCTATGTCAGCTGATGTAAATGATTTTAATTACTTGACACCAGGTCATTTTTTAATAGGAAATTCACTAACAATGTACCCTGAAAATGATGTAACTACTGTTCCTCAAAATAGACTCAAGTTTTGGCAATTATGTAATCAAATTAAACAATCCTTCTGGAAAATGTGGTACAAACAGTATCTTAATACATTACAAAATAGACCTAAGTGGTTAGATGTCTTGCCTAACATAAAGATAGGCACAATTGTCATTTTAAAAGAAGACAATGTACCCATAATGTCATGGCCTATGGCCAGAGTTACTAAAATATTTCCTGGCCATGATGGACATGTAAGGGCAGTAGAAGTCATAAACTCAAAGGGAAATACCCATGTTCGATCTATCACAAAAATTTGTATCTTGCCTATAGATGATAATGCTAATTGATACCTATTTAGTTTCCTAAAACATTTCGTTCTTTAATGTTAATTAGTATTAATTAATTTCCTAGATTAAGGTAGATAGTACATTTGTTTCTGTAATTTTAATTCCTAGCATAAGGTAGCTAGAAAACATTATTTCTGTAATATTAATTGATTTAACTTACTAGCATATGATAACTGGAAAATATTATTTCTGTAATGTTAATTGATTTTAACTTACTAGCTTAAGGGAGCTAGAATATTTGTTTATATTCATCCTCTTGTCTCCTTTCGTGGGGCCGGAGCATGTTGGAATCCCAACACTAAAATATAAATGTTAGTTAGTCGATTGAAGACGTTCACAACACTAGCGCGTCTCTATACGCATAGTTGCACAAAACGAACCACTAGAGTAGTAGCAATCTAGCCGTCGTTCGGGCCACCACGAAAGGAGTTAACTCTGTTACAGTTGTGTGTGTCCGAAATAAAGTGCCTCCATTTTACAAGTGCTTTATTCTACAAGGCTCCTACTCCCCGACACAGAGGAACCATCCGACAACAATAGTACGATATCACGATAGCATTGATATAATATCACTGTGAGTAATTTATTATATTGATAGGAACAATTTGTAATTTATAGAATCATACGTATTCTAACATTTCCCTTGTTTGCTCAGTAGGGGTCGTCAGGAATTTCCTGCGTTGATTTTCAGTAAGTTTGGTTTATTTTATTCTTTATTTATTCATCAAAATAATGTGTTATTTAAAATAGAAAGTTTACGTGACTTATTTACAGTCATGTCCGTTTAATCACGTCCCATTGAACACAGCGGAACATAGTTTTGAATAATCTATAAGCCTACGTATCATTCGTCTTTATTTTCTCGATCTTTTTATCCGTGCCAATTTTATTATTACGAAAATCTGACAGCCGCGATCTGAAAAAAAGTGTCGCAGGTCTAGCCTGTAAGAGCCACGCTGGCTGACTGATTCGTCAAGGAACGAAAGTGATGACACTACTTTTAAAAGGCAAAAGATGAGAGGACGATAGTGGATGTGTGCTCAGAATAAAACGGCGTATGTGCCCAAACATATTGGCGTCTTTTTATGAATTAAAATTGTTATTAATTGAAAAAATGTCTTTACAGAATTTAGACACTAGTATTTTATACAATTTAAAACAACATCCTTTCAATAACTCATATTAGTTATTCCATAAAGTCCAAAAAATAAATTAGATAGACCGAACTTTGCATTTTTTTTGTATCGAGAAAATTTAATTGAATCGTGTTTTCAACTTTGTGAGAATTTAGATCATATAGTCAATAACTATATTCCAAGTTGTAAGATCTGTAGTCCAGATATGTACGAAGAAAAGTAAAAAATAAAAACCGTATTTTTACTGACCTATCCCCTTAACTCAGAACGCTACTAGTAGCGACATCTAGCTTGTAACATGAACACTAAATAGTGCTGCTTTGTGCGGATAGATGGTGCTGACTGTGACAAAATTGAAGAGGATATACCAAAATAAACAGATAAGAATTTGTTTAACCATTTCTGTTTACAATAATATTGTATCGTATTTCAATAAAATTAACTTAATATAACTGTTTCTTTTTATCAACTGGATAGACTTGTTTATTAATACAATCATTCGAAAAGCTACCTATACTATAACCAAAGATATTTCTATACATAAAGGCGATGGGCAACGGGGGCCAATGTGTGACTTTTATCTAATTACAACAGGGTTTGTGTAGTTTTATCTAGTAAGACTATTTACAAGGGACATGAACCCTTATTTGTTTTGTCGTTCTCGCCTAACCCAGGGGTAGATAAAACGGATTACTTAATATTATATTATATGCTTTAAAATTAAATGGGTCACAAAATGTGATAAGAATAAAACATTACACTACACTTACATCTGCTTTCATCCGATCATTTTCGTTACTTTCTATTTACTTGACTAGATAGATTAGTTATTATTAGAGGCCTGAAAATATGAACAACAGGACACAAAACAGAAATACTTTCGAAGCCGACAAGCCAAAAACTCGCGGGAGGTAATGGAACCACTAGAATATAAGAAATGGCAAAGGTCACGATTTATTCCCGGGAGATGGGTAGTCAAGTTATTTTTGGCTACCAAAGGCAGTATGTATGGAGTAATTTTAATTCACAAAAAAAAGCTACATTATCATTACTATACACTTAAACTCACCAATGACAAACAGACAAAAGATGAAATTAATCGCAAACTTCTAGTGAGGAATTTGGAAACAATGGTCCTTCAATTACGTAGGTGAACATTCAGGAACGATTGTTGGGCATTCTTTAAAAATTCTCTTTCATTATAAAAACTTTTTCAAAAAAAAATGTGACCGCCTTCAAAAACAACAACAAAAAAGGGTAAAATAACCTACAAAACTTTTCTTTCGGAAGTCGGTGACTTTTTTTATTAATTTCATTGTCTTTTTTGCCACCGACTTCCGAAAGAAAAGTTTTGTAGGTTATTTTACCCTTTTTTGTTGTTGTTTTTGAAGGCGGTCACATTTTTTTTTGAAAAAGTTTTTATTTTACTCTTTTTAGTTTAAATATTCAACCAACATACTTGTCAAATACATAATTTTCTTACATGTCCACTAGAATTTCGTAATCCGTAGCACCGGTAATAACATCGTTAACATCTCTTGCATTCATTCTATCTCAAAAACTACTGAACCGATTTTGATGAAATTTGCAGTATTCCCTAAGTTGAACGATACCTAGTACAACAAAAAAAGAATTACTTAAATCGGACTTGTAGTTCCGGAGATATGCGAACACGAACATAATTTTCTTACTTGAGGAGTTGTACCTTCCATCATCAGCTCAGCTACATGAGATGATGATTTCTATACGCAAGTACTTGAATTACTTCATAAGATTTGCGAAAAACTATGTGTCAGCTAATAAAATTTGAGGGTTGCCCTCGATTTCTCCAAGATCCAATCATCAGATCCTAAAATGGTGACAATGGGACCCCACGGGAAGCACCAGCTTTCGATTGAAAAAAGAATTATGAAAATCGGTTCACCCAGTCGCAAGTTATGAGGTAACAAACATAAAAAAAAAAAAAAAAAAAAAAAAAAAAATACAGTCGAATTGATAACCTCCTCCTTTTTTTGAAGTCGGTTAAAAAGTAAAATAGGGGAGGAAGTTCGTCATATATGAAGTAATAACATGAGTATTGGCTATACCAAAATATTGCTACTTCTATAAAAAACTAGTCGTATTATCGTTTTTTTTTCTTATCAATGAACGAGTCCTGGAGCCTATGGCAAACTCCATCGGGTCATACGGTTTATCGACCACAACTTGAAATCACGCTATC
>JAQSVV010000533.1:0-30207 GCA_036375495.1 Agrotis segetum | reverse complement strand
ATACTCGGCTTCGAAAATTTAGTCCCGCAGACGATCATCGGTTAGAGTAGAGCTAGAAACTAGAAACAAGCGAGTAGTGTGTGTAGTTCTGATAGGACTATCGCTCAGCTACAAGCGAGTCCGTCGTCCGACCATTATTACAATGAGGTTTCTCTCGCACATGACCACTCGCCACATCACTGTGTGTGGACATAGGAATACGTAGCAACAATAGGTACTGCGCCGCGAACTGGCGATTTTGCTGCCGCTCGTGGAAACGGCCCCTTACGAAGATCCTTTTGTTTATTTGCTACACTTTTGTCAACAAGTAATTTCCCTGTATTCCCGTACGCCATTTTCCCGTTAAAGGGGACAAAGGGAATATTTGATTACTTCCCGTTCTTCCTGTTAATCACTTGTAATTTCGGAGCGACACTGAGGTCGCTTATTCAGATTTGAAAAGACAAAGGAAACAAGCAGATAATAAGGCAAACACAGTTTTGCAAATTTATTCCACATATTAACTGATACAGATTGATACAAGTCGAGTTCTAACAGTATGGACATGCTATGTGGTCGAATACAAAAAAAAAAAAATTTAGTACAGCAATAAACATTACAGAAATCCTGACTTTACAACTACTACTGCCTCACTACTAATGCCTCACACTATGTATTTTAAGGGAAATATGTAATAAAAATAAAGCAAAAAAACTAAAGCAGGAACACAGTCGGGAAATGTTCGAGTACAGGGGGTGGTTTTATTTTAGCCGTAATCGCTAGTCGTCGGAGAGTTCAATTCATTCAAGAATCCGATTAAATTCATTCAAGTATCCTAAGTTGTAAGTATGTCAAAAAACAACAGTCAAACTCCTTACAATATAATAATTACTGCTAAAATACACATCACATCGCAAAATGCGTTCACAGGAATAAAATATATCGAATAACATGTATTAAAAAAAACAGACAGTCGACGGGTCCGCGACCCGAGCGCACGGTCGCAAACAGGCAACCGCGGCCGCACGCTCCCCTCAAATAAAGTATATATTAAATATATATACGGCTAATACGACAGTGAAAAACATAAGCATAACGGGAAACTTACAATCGAAACATTTCATAACGTCCTACTTTAAGATTTTTTCGGATCGATGCGATACAAAATCGAAAACTCGAAAATCAAATAAAAAAACACATATATAGAAAAAAGTAGAGCGATCCTCTCGGCACGCAGCGAGGACCGGACTTGAACGTATTTTCCGCGGGCCGCGAGCGCGCGCGCGCAGCGACCGGTGCCTCCCCTGCGCAGCTTGTAGTACCTCCAAGCAGGGGCCGGCCCCCCGCGGCGCCCGCGCCCGCCCCCCCCGCGCCGCGCTAGCTGGCCAGCGGCTGCTGCGCCAGCGCGCCGCCGCCCCAGCCCGCGCCCGCGCCGCACCCGCCCGCGCCCACCCGCCGCTTGCACTCCCCCCCGACGTTCTGGTGGCCCCCGTCGTGTTTACGTTTACCTGCCGCACAAACAACAACCCGATGTACACCATCTCTAGCAAGTCGAGCTCTTTCTTCCGTAGAGTTGGAATTACGGATGAAGAACTTCGGCACAAAAACAAAGTAACTGAGGGCTGGACTGATGAGGTTATTTATTATAGGAAGGGTGATATGGAGTAGGATATTCATTACGAATTTGGATTTAGAATTTGACTTTGCGGCCAGATTAACGAAGATGAAGACTACACAACGCAGACTGACTTCAGTGACAGGGAGGCACCTACAGGTCTTCCACAAACTTCGAAAGGTAACAATGGACTCGTCACTCGATCGAGCTCTACAATTTTGGTCAAGTTTGTGGTAGCCCTAGGTCTAGTACGGACTAAGGACCGATATAGGAGATGGATAGTTACCGATATAAATTGTATCGAAATCCAGATTACACGCAAACCATCAAACATGCTGAAATAAAAGGAAAGGTTTCAGGATATTAGATAACAGGGGCAACGAGGTCGACCGAGATAGAGTCCAATGCCATATATTCGTAATTTTGAATTTTGTGGTAGGAAAGGTAAAAGAAGAGGAATAATAAAAAAATATTGTAAGAAATGTGTTCATGTCCAGTAAATGTGTTGAGAGATTTTACTGTTTTATTTGATTAAACCATTCTGGATCGGAGTGTTTTCGTCCAAGAGATTAGGTCTCTAGCGCACAATCGTTAGAAGCTTCATACTACATGAGCTAGCAGTCGCCTTGTGAGGATAAGTATTTGTTAGACTGAGAATATACTAAAACAAAAACTGAATAATCGTAAATTCACAATCCAAGATTCATTCACAATGACTTTTTTAGAAGTGATGGATATGAGGAACAGGGTGTAAAGTTCCTTATAATTCACAGCAAATGTGGGATCATAGTGTGGGGATGTGTATTATGTATGATGGCGAGATATAGTTGTTATAATCTGAGGATCTAAAATGCCACCCAAACAGAATCATAATAAAAATATGATAAATTTCATAAAAGGGAATATTCTATTATTGAAGTAATAGAAAAACCCTCTGATCATACAAGAAAGTAATCTAGTTTGGCAGTGAGCTACCGGCAGATATACAGTAATCAGATATGGTGATGTCACTAACAAAAGGGGTGAGTGTTCTCTGATGCTTAACCACGGTGGTCGGTTAGTGTAAGAAACTAATCTAGAAAACGTGTGTGGACATGTCCAGTAAGTGTAGCGGGTGTATAGTGTGCGGGTGTGGGATACTGACCTGGTAAACTTGGCTTGGCGCGGGGATTGCCACGCATGGCGCTGGGCGTGCGGCGGCCACGCGCGACGCGGCGCGCACCACCACGGGCCCCAGCCGCGGGCGCCGCCGCCGCCCGCGCGCCGCGCCCATCGCCCGCCCGTCCACATGACCCAGCCTGCTGACGGACTTCGGTCACTACCCACCACACCACCCCACCCGACTTCCGCGCCCGACCCCGGAATTGCTCCCCTACGACTTACGAGAACCATACCGTGCTAACAGAGCATTGTGGCAACATGTTCATATAATTGTGGTCGAATATGGGTCAATGCACACAGAGACGCGACACTGCGCGCACATTTCAATAGAGCGACTCAAAATCTAACTTTATTTACTACACGAAAAGATACACACTTCATCGATGATCGCTACGCAGCGCGGCGCCGCGCGCACCTTTTAATAGGAACTCGAAATTTTACTTTAAGTATTTACCACACAAAAAGATATACAATTCCAGTATTATTTATACGTCACGTTGCGTCTCGGTGTCAGCTGACCCTAACCATAATTGTACAAAAGTGGCGCCTTAGGGCAAGCACGCACTGCGATTTCAAATCGCATACCGAAATGTGTGCCAATTGTAAACTAAGAACACAAATTCGTAGGGAACGTTCCAAAGTACGACACGGAAGAGGGTGGTCAAATGGTGCTAATAAAAAAACAACGACCGATTTCTGTTTCATGTACTTAATGCTTATTGAGTTTTGTTAAATGTAAGCTGAAATAAAAACCTAAGCACATAATAGACCTTATACTTGGCGTTTAAAATAAATAAGCAGATCTAATACTAACATGCACGAATTTTCAAGTTTACTGATTTTCTAATTTGATTACATAATTAGCTTCTACCATGTGCTTAGGTTTAAATTGCAATCACGTTCACTTCAAACACAGAAGTCGGTCCAAAATATATAAAAAATAAACAGGTACTCTAATCATTCCAACTATAAACCTTTTTAACTGTAAAATTACTTGGAAGAATGTTGCACTAATTTGATACGTTTATGGTTGAAAAAATTATTATCATGCTGCAGAATATTTCGCTATTGCAATACAATGTAACTAGATCAAATTACCAAATAAATATCATTACTTTTCACTAAAATATATGTAAATATACAACTCACAAACGTTGTTTAAATGGGCAAACGTTTATTGTAAAAGTATTTTATTAAGTTTTAATCAACGTCTGCGAGTCTATAAAATATCAACATATACATTGTGGCTTTCGAGATAAAAGTACCTGTGATGAGCTCACATCAATCATGGTTAGTGCCAACGTCACAAGCATTGTTACGAAAAATTAACACTTTTACCATGGAACGCCACACAATACCAGCTCGACCAATACAATGTAAAAGTAATGAAACAATCAGGTACCTACTGAAGCTTTATAAGTAGACTTTCATCCAACATGAATTTAATAAATGCATTCTAGGATAGGGTGACCAAAATCGCTATTTACTTTGCCAACTCGACACTTAATATTTATTAAAAATAATAAAATCTATAAATTCTACGAATAAACACTAATTTGAGACATCGTCTAATATATCTAATACCGACACGACATCCACTAAACATCAAAATAATAATTTGGAATAAGATGAGCGCCCATCGGCGGTACCTGAATGCCTCCGGTTAGATCGTAGTAAAGCGAGTTGGGCCCGAGACCGAGCTCGTCGTCCTGAGTGAGGCATTTACCAAGCGGGTCAGTAAGTCTTCTCAACATATTCTCTACCTCGTTACAACAACGAGAAATATTACAACATTACTCGGGCGTTCCAAAGCTTCGGGGGCACGCTACGTTCCTCGCCTACGGGATGGGTGCGGGTGGCCAAGCTCGAGCGTGTTATCGGTTAGTGACAAGCGAAGCAAAGCTCTACATGGGGGTGACAAGCGCGGCGGAATGACTTTAAGCGGTGCAAATGTGAAATGGCAACTGAAAACAACAGTACAGATGAGACGGGCATGTTAGTCGGAGTGGCCGCAGCCATATAGACCTGATGGTGAGATCGGCCGACGGCCACCCCGCGCCCACTAACACTTTTCCCGGCAATCAGTGACAAGTCGGAGGCCCCGCCCGCCCAGTGCAATCACCACCGTCAGGCCTACACACTACCGTCTTTACCGAGTCACTAACTCCGTTCGAGGATGGGATTAAACAAAAAATAAAAATAAAACAGTAGATGATAAAAATTTGGCAAATCAAAATCGATAGAACAATAATGAGTACAGCGACTAGTGACTAGTAAATAAGAGTGATACATTAGTGAGTGTGTGTGGGACCCACCGGTTGCGGTCTGTTGGGAGGCTGGCGGACGGCGGACGGTTGCGGTGGCCCCGCGTAATCAAAATAGAACTCATCGTACCGGTAAAATGGCTCATTGTAGCCACCTCGGTAATCACCGTACCCGTAATAGTCGTAATCATAATCTATAAACACACAACACAGGCCTTTTAGAGGCTAAGCTAAACTAACTCTAACTTACAAGCTACCGATGTCGGCTGGCGCATAGCGAGCCTCCACGACACTCGTACCGGGAAAAGATTAACATGCTGTTGTCACGTTTACACGGGGTACAGTACAGGTATGGTATGGTACAGCACACGGGTTAAATCCAACACCTCTGCTCCTCCTGCGAGCTGCGGTCTGAGCCGACTGCAGCTCTCCGTTATCGACACAAACAACATGCATCGTGAATGTCTAACTGTTCATGTCCACTGTCTGATGAATTAAATTGTAAATATTATTGAGATAATGACTGTATGCTGGTTGTAACGACCCACCACCGGAACCTGCCTAAGCGTCGTTCACGCGCTCGGGCCGCGGACGTTGCCGCGCCGGAGCACTCACAATGACTTCAGATTGTAGCATGCACTGTCTGTTAATATTGTTATTACACTTTAGATGGACCATGTGTGGGCTACACGATTCTTTGACAGATCAAAACTTTTCCGAAACCATGCATCGACCTATTCCTAGCTGTCATTAATAACTAGCCTAAGTAGTAGCGTTAATGAACATGTATTGAGGCCTTAACGATACACTATAGATAGAAAACTCCCAAAGTGGTAGTATTATTGGAGGCTGGCAACATTGGCGGGGAAGTCCCGGTGTGAGTGTATAGTAGCGGCCATCTTGTTAGTAAGGGACAGTAGCGGATTGTGCGAGTGTGCGCGTGGAGACCACACCGTGTTCACATCTCTGTTCGTGTGAGGGAGGGTGGGAGCTAGGCGGAGGGAAGTGGTCGATTGTTTGTACTACAAATGTGGCGTTACATCCAATGATGCCGCGGTTCAGTTGTACGGTCAATGTGTCTATTTCCCTTCACCTATCTCTGTGTGCTGTCACGTTGTACTGTATAGTGGTACACTGGAGGCTCGGTAGTCAACTTCATTACGATTCCCCCTCCAAATTAAATTGTGTGCCAAAAATTATTAAAATTATTGTGTTTTGAATTCAAATACAGGAAAACAAACCAAGATCTGAAACTAAGGTAACATTCTACTAAAATTTTCTCAAAATAAATTTCCTTGGTGTGACCTTAATGAGTGCACCGAGCGTCCCCGTGCCGCTCCGTGTGGTGTGGTGTGTGTGGTGTGGTGCGTGTGTCGTCATACTGACCGTAGTCGCCGCGCGCCTGCGGCGGGCGCGGCTGCGGCTGCGGCGTGCGCCCGCGCAGCACCGGCGAGCAGCTGCACCAATCGAATCTGACAGTTAACACCCGACGTTACATACATCGTGAACGTGCCTAGCCAGCCTCGGTAAACGCTCAAACTTGCCCAGCGGCGCTTGTACACATTTATGGATTAACGAACGCTAAAACGAGGACAGCAAAGTTTCTCATCACTTTTCGTGATTATAAATAATGATGTAATTAAAATAAAAGTGTAATTCTGTTTATTATCTTGTTTATTTCTATCTCCGTTTATTGCGTTGTCTGTCCCGGTCTACACCTTTGGTAGCTCATTTCATATGACGCATTTATGATTACCCAAACAAGTTACTGCAACGAAAACAATATTGAATGTGATTCTCAGATTCTGGAGCCTTCAATGACCACTCTTGTAAAGAAATATAGCCTTTGGTGGGGTCCTAAGGTCGCACAACATTTTAATATAAATGTTGAATACTGGCAACATTATTTTATTTGTACGAAATGTTGCCAGTACCACACAAAATCATTTTTCTGAATGTTGCTGAACTTTCGTTGTTTGAATCGAAGCTGGTGCCATATGCAATGAGCGACCCAGTGGTAGTGGTATGTAGTAACCATCACCAGCTTGGAGGAAACCAGTGTACAAGCGCACGTTACCATCAATTTTTATTTCCATTCAATACTTTCATTTCAAAAAGTTTCTTATCAAATCAGTGTTCATTTTTATTTTTATTAGATTTGATGAGAAGTTGGTTTATAACTGTTTAAAATATTACGGAAAAAATAGATTTTAGTCTGCGCGCAAGTCCTAGCAATCGTCTGAGACTACACACGACAAGATGTCATGTAGTCTGCGCCAAGAAAAGTTCTGCGGAAAATCTGTGGTACTTTTTTTAATGCAATGTGATGTAATGACATACGACACTAGAGACTAGCGACGCGTCAAAAGGACTCGTGTCGAATTTCGTCATTTCGGAGACCTCAAGACCTACACTAGCGCCTCTAGCGGCGATTTTTTTGTCTTACGGTATACCTACATTTGAGGATAATTATACGTTCTAGTATTGAACAGATTTGATAATTGAATGGATTTAAATATTGATGGTAGGGCTTCGCATCATGCATTAGGCCCGGTATCCACCAAAGCGGAGAGGAGAGATGTGTTTGAATAACCAATCAGATGTCCACGTCTCCTCTCCGCTTAGCTTCAGTTGACATCTGTTGACTTCTGATTGGTCATTCAGAACATCTCCTCTCCTCTCCGCTTTGGTGGATACCGGGCCTTACTCAGTTGTTGATTATTACTCGTACAGTTAGCGTCAGAGAAAAGTAACCATCTTTCGTAGTGATGTCACAAAGGGGGGTATCTTTTCTCAAGCTTACCGAACAATAATATAAGTTCCAACCATCTCGTTTGATAGTTTACAGAGGCATAAGTGAGAGATAAAGTTAATTTTGCAAATTCAGCAATCAATATTAATTATGTATGTAGGTTCACGTAAACAATTCAGTATCGTTTATAGTCTCAAAATGGGCAGTATTCTGAGTAAAAATGCACGTCGGGAATAGTACGAAAATATATCAAATTTAATAAGACGAGGAGCCGACTAACAAAATCTGGTGAATTCATTTTGAACAAAACAGTTGTTTAAAGTTTTTACACAAATATTTACAACTTCTTTGTCTGGTTTGCGGTAACGTGCTGTATCCGATACGAACCCGTGAAAATACGTTCCCGTGAAAGTAGCAAACTATTTATATGGTAGTTTACTTACTATATTTGATGTTCGTCACCTGAGTTCTCTACATCATCCGCGAGTCTCAAATGCGGAACAATGTTGACAAAATTCATTATAAAATTCTTAAGAACAACCTAGATTTGCCATAGCACTTAATTTGCTTTGAGACCGAAATATTGCGCCAAAAATATCGCATATATTAAGCGCCATTTAGACGGAGCAAGAACTCGTATGCGAGTTTCACTACATTGCGGCATATGTTTCATTAACTGAATTTGTTTTACCTATAAATTCCGCAATGTAACGCAACTCGCGTTCGAGTTCTTGCATCGTCTAAATGAGGCTTTACTATTCAGGCCACGTTCTTTAAAATAGAACCGCATTTTCACGGTTTCGGATCAACGGGTCTAAAAACGGCCACTTAGCAATATTCCTAATGATTTACTTTGTAAATTAACAATAGAAGAATAGCTAAAGACTTTGCTGGAAATTTAAATAATTAATTATTGGAAATGTTTTTAAAGTGGCAGTTTTAGATCCACAGATGCAGTGAGTAACCACTCTTGCCTTTAGTTTGCTTTTTCAAAATGGATTCACATAGACTTATATACACAATCAATCTTTAGAAAGAGGTTATCAGACATGAATAAAATTAATTTTGTTTTAGTTATAAAAATTAGTCCGTCAGCTAGAGTTTTAAAAATAATATACACGTAATTTTTTTTTCGTTGAACTAGTAAATATTTCCAAACACATTTCCATCAAAATTCGAAAATGGTGGCTCGTGACAGTCGTGGCGTCAGAAGCAAGTACCTACATCTGTACAACTTGGCAAAAAACTGTAGAAAACCGGAAGTCGCCACTGTCTTCGCGCTACCAGCACTTTGAATGATTTTTTTTTCACTTATTACGTTAGTTTTATGGCACAATAATAAATCTAACCAACCTGCGGTCTTTGTTTACATCAAATATCAAAGATTTTAAAACGTTGTCAGAAACAAAAATATTAGTTCCGTTTCAATCCGTTCTAGCCAAGCTGTACTTGTGACGTTTTGCCAACTTATTTTGGTTTACGTAACAAAAGAAAAAATACGTGTCAAATATTATTTCGCCGGACTGATTAGATTTTTCAGTCAAATACCCCTATTTTGTTGGTCAGCTCCTCAGATAAAAGACAAAGGCACACACTCACCCGCCGCGGCCATGTATCATCTGCATCATGCGTCGTTCGCGCGCGCGCAATATTTCTTCCTTCTTCTTTTTGTCGGACGGCGGCTTGGCTAACGACACTTCAAGTCGCGCGCCACCCATTTCCTTGCCGTCTAGTTCTTGCATTGCCTGGAATTATAGTATGGGGTTGTTATGAAGCGACTTCACCATCATCATATCAGCCGTAAGACGTCCACTGCTGAACATAGGCCTTTTAGACTTCCAATATGACCGGTTGGAAGCGGCTTGCATCCAGCGTGATCCTGTGGCCATCATAAGATCGTCTGCCCACCTTGTAGGTGTACGTCTAATGCCGGATACACACGCTTGCCGTGTTTGCCAAGCAGAAGACGGCGCTATACCAGAAAGCAAGACGCAAATAATTCTATCTCGTTTTATATTATAGCGCAGTCTCTTTCTGTTTAGCAAACACGGCAAGCGTACGTAGCTACGCTGCGTTTGCCGGTGCGTGGTCTCCATTCGAGAACCTTACGGCCCTATCGGCCATCAGCTCTGCGTGCTATATGACCTGCCCACTGCCATTTCAACTTGCTAATTCGTTGGGCTATGTCGGTTACTTTGGTTCGTCTACGAATCTCCTCATTTCGGAGTCGATCGCGCTGAGAGACTCCGAGCATAGCTCTTTGGACTATACTGAGCTTACTAATGAAGCCTATAGTAAAGGGCCTATACCTAGTAAAGGACGACAAACAACTTTTCAATTCGTATTTCATCAAAAATACTTGAAGTGCACCAATGCACTAAAAGTATTTTTCAGAGCTTTTTGGGCCTGTTTAGACGTGCTAAGAGTTCTTGATTTCTTGCGTTCTAGAAATTCTTTTCGAGGGTCAAAAAGCTTATTTTAAAAGAGCCAAAATAATTTTCTAAATTAAAAATATGATTATTATTTTGCAATACTATAATGCCCGGTTTACATTATTCCAGTCCAGCGATCCAGTCCAGCACTGGATTACTTACTGGAAAAATGTAAACCGGCACTGGAATGAACTTACTGGATTCAGTTCATTCCAGTGCACTCATACTCATCCGGCACTGGAATGAACTGAATCCAGTAAGTTCATTCCAGTGCCGGTTTACATTTTTCCAGTAAGTAATCCAGTACTGGACTGGATCGCTGGACTGGAATAATGCCCGGTTTACATTATTCCAGTCCAGCGATCCAGTCCAGTACTGGATTGCTTACTGGAAAAATGTAATGAGGCCGGCACTGGAATGAACTGAATCCAGTAAGTTCATTCCAGTGCCGGTTTACATTTTTCCAGTAAGCAATCCAGTACTGGACTGGATCGCTGGACTGGAATAATGTAAACCGGGCATAATGTAAACCGGGCATAAAAGTTACACTATGCAGAGGGTACAAATTTATATGAAATAGACCATAAGTATGGAGATTTATATTAAAAACTGAATACTATTTCGTTACCTTCACTGCACAGTCCCGATCTTCAAAATGCACAAACGCGTAATCCTTTATCTTCTTGACTCGTTCCACAGTTCCGTAACGTTCAAATTCTTCTTTCAGTGCATCTTCAGTTATTTCTTGTGTCAAGTTCCGCGCGTATAATACCTTCACCTGGACGAAGGAAATTGATATTAAATCATTGTGATTTTGGAGAAAAATAGGGACACTTATGCCAGAAATAATACTTTAACTAGTATGGTTTTTCTTAAATTTTCTTACATGCAGTTTCATGGATAGTACTGCTGATATTCTAATATTATGATCGATTCTAGTAGTAGTAAAGAAATAAAAGGTACAAGATCGAACTTACTTTACTCATCGTTTGCTCGTCAGGTTCCTCTTGTGGGTCCGCCCAATCCACTATTATATCACAGCCCCATACCTGCTCGAATTACAAATGAACATTACACTATTACTCTGTCCTGGCTACAACAACAGTTGGTACAACAAGTGACACGTCAGCAGTAAACACTTACCTTTATTCTACCTGTGCCCAGTCTACGTTTAGCTAGTGACGCCGCTTTGTGAGACTCGTATTCCAAAAAACAAAATCCTCTATTTTTCTTCTTGTCATCGGGCGAACTATATATTATAACTTCGACGAGCCCAGCTGCAATCATAAAACACGGTTAAGGATCGAGAAGCGGGGCGCAGGCACGCTAACGGTATGAACAAAGCTTCCCTCGAGCCCGACGCGCAAAAGTCAGTCATTCAACGCTACAGAATATGAAGCAAATCAAACGATATTCCAGGAGAACATATACGGTACTGAAGAATACTAAATCTAGAGAACAACAGCAAAAGGTTCTCCAGTCATGACCAGTGAGCATTCTCGAGGCAAGGCCAATCAAAAGGTATACGGTCGGCGGCCGCGGGCCACGGTGACGGGCGATGTGACCCCGGGCCCCGAGTGGGCCGCGAGCGGACCGCGCAGGCCACAGGTCCAGGCCGGGCCCCGCGCGTCACGGTGACCCGCGGCGCGCACTAGTTAACCGAGTAGCACTTATTATGAATTCGACAAGGACTTACGTGCGTGCCTAGTAAACTCCTCAAACAAATCGTCCCGATCTCGATTCTTAGGGATATTCCCCACGAATAACCGGTGATTGTTAAAGGAAACTGTTACGCCAATCTTTTTCCCCTTTCGAATTTCATAATCATTCAGCTGCAAGAACAATTCGAGGGAGAATAGCCTGGGCCGGGGCCGGGTCGGCCTGGGTCGCTGGCGCGCCCGGC
Source organism: Agrotis segetum (assembly GCA_036375495.1). Lineage (NCBI taxonomy): Eukaryota > Metazoa > Arthropoda > Insecta > Lepidoptera > Noctuidae > Agrotis > Agrotis segetum. Next base: position 18,101 of record JAQSVV010000533.1, on the reverse strand, counting down.
CGGCGTGCGGCCGTATGACTGGAGAGACGCGGGGGGGACGCGCGGGACGCGGGAGGGACGCGGGACGGGACGCGGGACGGGACAAGCGGGACGCAAGCGGGAGCCCGAGCCGGTCCACACCAAGCCCCACGCACTCAACCCGACAACTCTATAAACTCCTTAATTCATTCGAGTGACACTTTACCTGTTAATTTACCAAACTCTTCCAGTATCTCCTCTTTGCCTTTCGACTTGGGAATGTTGCCGACGAAAAGTCGCAGATTCGGTACGCTAATCTTAATTCTCAGAGTCTTCCCTGGTTTTATTTCGTGATTATCGAGCTGTGGGAAAAATAACAAGGGAACAATTTTGAAAAAGGGCGTCGTGGCGGACCCTCGGGGGGCCTTGCCAGCCGGCTAGCAGGCTGGCGACGTCGACGCGCGGGTGATGACGGTTAGAGCCAATCGTAATGAGTTAACTGAATTTGGATGATAAGCCGACAGTGTTGTACGGAGCAAAGAGGAGAGCCTGAGATATATTAAATTCTCAGTTGGAGAACTTTTCGAAGCCAATTCAAAGTTAACCCTGTAAGTGGACCGTTTGATGAAGTGAAAATAAAAGAAGCGAGTACGTGTGATGGTAACAAAAATAAAATAATATTAAAGCAACTTAAAATTGAACGAGGTGCAACAGTAAAGAACGGGATGATATCTCAGGACAAGCGAGGCTAGATCAGTTTATAGGTGTTATGTTTGCACATTTACACAAATTCAGTGATTATACATATTAATTGGACGGCGGCTGCTTGCCACGAAGCGTTTAACAGTTCATAACGTTACATTGTTACTGTACAGTAGCATTTACAAGAGGGAACAATTTAGTGCGAATGGGGTGCAAATGGCCGCCGTGAGCGGGATATTAATGACATGCTTTTAAATGATAGAAGAAGCTTAGATCTAAATCTCCCAAGTGTGACTGTGAACATATTCGACAGGCAAATGATTGGGACCTTGCAAAATTACTGGCTGATGAGTACTAGTAGTCTTGCAAGTGAGGCCGCGGTGTGGTCACTTCGTCTGCGCACGGAGGAACCATCAGGAAGCTGCGGTGACTACACTAAGGACTAGGTACGGCAGTACGGCAAGTGACGCAGAAGGAACGTGATGGTTCCGCCAGGAGGGCCGCGCAGCCCGAAGTGACCACACCCGCGGCTGCTAAGTGCTGTGATACTGTTAATCTTTCAAGGGAAATATACTTAAACATTTCGGCGAGTCACCTGGAAAGTAGACGTCAAATTAGAATAAATTTTGTTTCAAATTAATAACACCAATTTTAATCAATATAAAAAATCATCCTTATTAAAGCTTTAGAGTTTTGACACAATTTTGTGTTACCAATCGTGATAGCTGATAATGAACAATTGCACCATTGTTTTAGTTTTGCGATAACACAGTGTGCTGTAATGTTGGCTATTGGTACAGATGTGCTCGATAACATCCATGTATCGCACAAAGATAGGTGCCGCACTATCGCGCAGGCCGCTGGTTATCTGAACATTAGCACGCCGTCAAGGCTGCGGTAGCCGGCCACTGCCGCCGGCGGCACCAATCTTTGTAGCAAATGTTTGTTCAACAACTCTACGGCTTATTGTACAGTTAAGTTCGAGGGAGCGGTAATTGTCATTCATCATTGATTGAGCAAACATTGATCAAGTGAAACAAAGGTCTGTTCCAGCTGTTTAGACAAGAGCGACATTGAAAAAAAATGAAATTGGATCGACGAAATCAAAGAAATGAAATAAATACATAGAACATCACGTAACATGCAGTAGCTACTCTAACATTAATGCGAATGACCTCTCCCCCGGACGCCTGCGTGTGTCGCCTCCCGCAGCGCGGGCCCGGCCTCACCTCTTGCACGGCGCGCTGCGTGGCCTCGCGCGTCGTGAACGTCACGAAGGCGTAGCCGCGGTTGGTGCCGGTCATGGGGTCCATCATGAGGCGCAGGTCCCAGATGGTCCCGCAGCGCTCGAACAGCGGGATGAGCTCGTCCTCGTACATGTCCTTGGGGATCTTCCCACAGAACACCTCGCAGCCGGCGCCCGGCGTGCCGCCCTCCCACCCGGGCGGCGGCCCGCCGTACTTTCGTTGACCTGAGATATACCACGACCTACTTACACAAAAATCCTAAACGCTAAGCAGAAACCCTAGGCTGCATATTATTGATCAAGCCAAGGATCTCAGCCTAGCGTATCGATGTCACAAGAGTGAAGAGGTCTACTTTATTTAAACGTTCGATTTTAAAGTTTTAACGTTTTCCCACCATCGATCGCGTCATGTGTAGTGATATATGACCAAAACGCAACCACCAGCGAATCCGAGAACTAGCGACCCCGCCGCAAGTATAACAATACCCACATTTTGCCGATACAACACCACAAACAAAAAGCGGCAACACTTTTTTAAACAAGCCTAAACCTCAATGAGCGATTTTCGTGTAATCCAACGTTACATTTGAGTCACAAATTCAACGCACACTTAAGACCAAGACCCTGGAACATAAAGGGCTGTTGAAGGAACACCGTGGATTTTAGTCAGTACGTGTCTGACGGTCCCTCTCGCTCCACTCAGGGCGGGAGGACTTATTTTGATGATTTTCCCACGATAAAAAAAGGTAGCCGGTGCGTTAAGAGTTTGGTCGAACGGATTTAGTTCTCTAATAGTATTGCATACTTATTATCAAATTCTTAGAAAAGTATTTTCCTCAAATGACACAATATGGATTCAAATATCAATTTGATAATTGCGAACAATCGGGATATAGATCTGATGTGAGAGTTAGGTGTCGTGTCCAAGCATCAAGATACGGATTGCGATTAAAATATTATAAAATACTTAAGTAATAGCTAGTTTTGCTTGAGTAATAGAATAGAATACCCCATTTTATGATTATTAAAGCCATTTATGTATGTTTTGTGGCCTATTCAAACCCCCTGTACATTCCAATGGAGTATTAAAAAAAACTGATCATGAGGCGCTCCCTCACCGCGAGCATTCACTTGTAATGTAACGTTACAGATTCGAACATTCGAAGACAATATAGAGCATCAAATTGCGCACTTTTATGTTATATTACAGGCGAATGCTCGCGGTGAGGGAGCGCCTTAACAGTTTTTTTTTCATTAATCAGGTTTTCAGACCTGTAATTGTGTTTTAAAGAATTTATCTACTCTCATATCGTAAACTTCGAAATACAAAACTCAAAACGAGTTTATAATGACATACTTTATACCATAGAGTATCGTAATGAAATTAAAAAATTAAATTATAACACTGTTTCTCTAACAAAACAATTGATGTTATAATTTAATTTTTTTTATTATGATACAGATTACTGATCATAGATACATCTTTTTACTTTTTTATCTGTGGCTGCGCGCGCTTTCTAAGGGAATGTTGGGATTTTGACGTTTGTGTTTCGGTGGATGACATGGTGGATGATTATCAGTGTTTATTAATTTTTATCTTTTATTTGATATTATGTTCGCGTTCGATGAGAGTAGATAAAGTAGTGTATGAAACTGTACATAACTAGGTATTATACCACTCGTGTGATACTATTAAAAAACTCGCTTCGCTCGTTTTTTAAACTCACACTCGTGTATAATACCCCTCATTATGTACCAGTTACATAAACTACTATTATATTTTGGAATTATTGATCAGTAATGTCAAATAACTATTTGGCTAATCAGATTCCAATGAGACGACTCTGTATCGGTGTCGGGAGTTTAGTTCATCGAGTAAGATTCTATCTGTACTCAATCAAATTTCAACGGCTACAACAGTTTGATTGATACTAAAAAATGTGAAACTAAAGGTGCTTGTACACGGCGCATGTAACCCGCGCAAGTAAACATGCGGGTTACCCGCGCGAGTAACATGCGCAAGCTACTTGATCAAGTTACCCGCGGGGTGCGTGTACATGGTGCATGTAGCTTGAGCATGTTGAGGCACTTGCGCGGGTTACATGCGCCGTGTACAAGCACCCTAATAATATTATTATTAATGCCAAAGTATGTTTGTTTGCTACGTTTGCAAGCCTAAACCGCTGAACCGATTTAGATGAAATTTGGTACAAAAATAAATAGGGACGTAGGAGACAGCTAGCAAGGTTGATGGCAAGAGTCTGAGGGATCGCAGCCCACTTAGATTCGACTTCGCTCTTCCCTGTACACGAACCTTCACGATGCTCTTCATTCTGCCAAGGACAGAAAGAGATAGGGAAGCATCGTCAAGCCGAAAGTGACTTCACGTCGGGGGAATGAATGCCCAGTTTTACCGCAATGAGGAATACGACGCGAGGAGGAGATGGCTATAGGCTATAGAAATGGAAAGGTGACAAGACAAGTTGTGGGCAAAATCAATTTCAAAACAAAACCGCTATTGAGGTATCTTAGGAATCAATTTTTTTTTTCAAGCAAGTTACAAAGGGATTATAAATATAGCTTGAAAGACGAATTTGGATGAACAGTAAATCCAGGGATTTTAATATCAATCGAGCAATGTTTTATGTGACAAGATATGACCGAGCATTGAAACATTTATTATACTACATCAGAGGGGTCTCACACAAAAGCAACAACTTGTTAAAAAGCCCATCTACCTACCGTCAGTGAAACTACGTACAACCCATCTAAGAGCGTGTATACCGAACGGCAAAGTTTCTACACTAGCGGGGAAAAGTATTGAATCATATTATCATCACTTATCATCATAAAATATAATGTCGTGATTTCAATGAATGCTCAATTTTAAGTTACACCATTAAAATGGTTATATATACCATTTTTATTATCCTTAACCAGTTATTAAATACTCTAGATAGCGCGGAATCGGACTAAATGGTTCCATACCAAATTCCCGAGTATAGTCAGTTTCAGTACCTATCAGAAAACATTTTAGAAAAATAGTCGCTTTTCGCAACTATACTAGGATTGGTCTTCCAGTCAAAACGGGTTTTCATGCTTGTGAGTATCAATGTTTGTAAATGCACCCATGCTACAAGGAAAATTCCTAGTGTAAGAAAAGGTTTAAAAAAAAAGAAAGAACGGTTAGGAGAAAGTACAAACGATTTTTTTTTCTTTATCTGTGACCGTCTGTCGAATCAGTCCAATTTTAATATTCCCACGATTATTTTTTTTTTGGTTAATTTTCTGTTTTTAGAACTATGTGTCCTGCATAATATAATACGAAGTTTCATAAAAATCGGTTCCGCTATTTCGAAAAATGAGGAGTTAGAGTTTTTTTTTTTAAATAGATAGAGTATACGCTTCTAATCTGGCTCATATTATTAACTGATCATAAAGTTCAATTTGTTCCTTGTTAGGCAACAAAGAAACAAATAAATCTATCCACAAATTAATGAAAGGACAAACTAATGAAGTGCGCGGCGTCCTTCGAGCCGCATTGCACGCTAAACTTGAGAACTTTATTATTCGCACACTACGTGTATGCGTATTGCATTCACAATTTATGTTATTGTTTTATTTTAAGAACACAATGCAATAAGGTTAAGTTTAATGTAGAAAAACATGATTGTTGACTATATTTTGTAAAATTTATTGATCAACAATTTGTGTGTCTGGTACAGAGCAGTTAATCAATTTTATTTCATCATCAGCCTTTAATGTTCCCACTGCTGGGACACAGGCCTCCTCTCTTGTGAGAGGGAGTGGGCCTTTTTTTTGTTTTTTTTAATAATCTATATCGCGGGCCCAATGCGGGTTGGCAGATGTCACCACGTCTTCGAATTTTTGGTTCTAGGACATGCCAATTTCCTCACGATGTTTTCCTTCACCGTTATGAGAGCAGTGGTGATGAAATAAATTACACAAAGTAATGCGCCTGTCGGGGTTCGAACACACTACCTACCACTAGGCCACCATCGCTCAATCAATTTTATTTAAAAAAATTAAAATCTCCAAATGTACGGAAGAACTAACGACCTCGAAACAGCTGAATCGATTTAGATAAAACATGTGTCAGAATTACGGCTAAAACACCTGCGTCCAAATTAAAACTACCGCATTCAAATCGATTCAGAGCTGGTAGATAGATTTCGTTATTGCGGTCCCTCACCGCGAGCATTCACCTGTAATGTAACTTAAAAGAGCGCAATTTGATGCGCTATTGTCTTCGAATGTTCGAATCTGTAACGTTACATTACAGGTGAATGCTCGCGGTGAGGGAGCGCCTTTAAGAACTACGGTGTCGCAGACAGGCAAATAGGCACAGAGTAGTCAAACGAATGACACGCCTTTCTGTGTCAGGAGCTTAAAACCAGAATTTCTTTCTAAAAGACGGAATTTTAAAATAATTATATTATTATCTCTTTGCTTTCCCTTATTTTGGTAGTAAAATCATCAATTCATCCCGCCCTGGTGGAGCGGCAAAGGTACTGACTAAGATCCAGTGTTCCTTCAATTGCCCATTACGTTCCAGGACATCCAGGGTCACGCGTAACTTGCTTAGAAAGTCCCGGTAGTCACTTTTAAAATTCAATTAATATCGAAAACTATCACAATCATTAGAATAATTATGTTTATATTTGACTAATTAAACTATCAGCTTCTATTTACAGTTTCCCTATCTCTCAACTATTCTATTTGAGCAAGTTATCTTGGGGTTAAAGGTCTTCCTAGCTACTGTACTGACCTGTGGTAACATCTAACGTGTACCCAGTCCGGGATAATATTTGATTGATCTTGTCTTCGTCGGGCCCTTTCACCGGTACAGCGGCTGCCAGCGCGGGCGCTCCTTGCACGCCCGCCCTGCTTTTCTGTCTGAAATACATCACATCACTGATCAATTCCTTTGCATGGTCACACAAACTTGAGGAAGAGAAGAAAGAAAAAGTCAATAGACTAGTTTCTATGATTAAAGAAAGTGTTGTAAAACAATGTACACGTCATAACTCGGAGTTAGCTAGTGACATCAGAACGCGCGCATTAATAAAATTAAATAAGACCGGAGTGACGTACTAAGAAATTATTAAAAAACGTCAACGTCGTTCAATTTTGATTCACGTAACAAAAGAAAAAAAATAGGAGTCATAGGAAATATTTTTTGATAATCCAACTAATTGATTTCGATTTTTTTAAGGAGTGTTAAAAATTAGATACGTAGTCTCCCTTCTTTTGATAAGCCTTTTATAAAACGTAACTTTTTAATTGCTAAACGGACAAAAGAGGTTGGACGTACCTACGTTCTTCAAAGTCCTTGCATAACTTCATGTGAATGAAGCGCGAAAACGTACTAAGTCTTGGGCAACAACTCCGTCGGGAATTCACACAATGACCGCTACGACTCCGGGAAAAACGCGGGAAATGGCATTAGAGATAGCAAGTTTTCTCGATACCGAATAGCTACGCGACAAAATTTTCTCGGCAGTGTTGCAATTATTCTAAACTCCTTTTTTAGGGCATTAGAGTCAAAACAATCACAGATATTAGTTCGGGGGATTAACTTTAAACACACCCCGACAAGGCGAAGAGACGTGCAAAAACAGAAGGTTTAGGTTCTTACCTTAGCTCAAGTTACTATTGGGAAACCATAAAAATTGCATAGCCATTCCTCAATAAAGGCCACAAAGGATAATACCAATTAAAATTTTATTAATCTCGCAAACAGGTTCTGCATCACGACTGCACAGGGGCTAATGACCATCCGTAATCTAATCTTGCGACGGGCGGCGCAAATAAACACGAGGACACAAGCAAAATGATCCGTCAGGCCGTCACGGAGCGGAGCGAGCATTCCTGCTACAAGCACTGTGTCACGTATCAATTAACGACTCACTTTCTCGCTTCATCAACCGTTTGATCTTAAACTCCAAGGGAACTGTCGCCGGGGAACAATGAACCTACTCTCCCTGACTTTAGAAGATACTTAATTAAAAACTAACGACCTCCATGTGTGATCGAATAAAATCTCGCGATTCGAAAGCGCTTACCAAGATTCTCAACGCATCTTTCTACTCGGTAGAAATCAAAGTATCACAATACCCCGTGTGCCACCGATGTATGCGCGGTTTAGCTAACAATTATACTTATTAACGGAACAGCTTGCCTGCTGGCCGGCACCGCGTTGGCAGCGTCGCAGGCACGATTATGTTACTTAGATATAAGAGTGCTAAACTTTGCGGAACATGGCATCTCTGCCTTGTACCATTAGGAGGGCATTTCAGACGCGGCAATCAGTTTTATTGCATTTTAATGGTCGGTATCGAAGTGACCTCTTCTCCAAAAGGTCGGCAGTTCGACACGAGATATTTAATTCGGCAGACTCTGTACGAACAATGATTTTGATTGGTTGGAAACTCCCTAACCGGCGATTGGCTTTGTCAAGGCTTGATGCTGTGCAAAAAAGGTATTTTTAAATTCTGCGTCGATTTTCACATTGCCATTCTGAGACAAGGTCGTACAGTACATACTCGTAAAACAGCATCATTTCCTAGTTACTGAGGCAGAGGGCCGCGCGATTTAAATTCAACGGTTGTCCGCAACGCGGCCTATAATTATGTCAAATCAATTTTTCGAGATTGTGACCTAGATATACCAGGCAGTTTGGCAATCATCCAATATTTTGATCTGTGTTGCCAAGCGAAATAATACAACGTGGGTACAACTCACCTATAGGTCTTCATGACTCCACATAAATAAGCACTTTTATTAGATACATGCTCGAGATTTGAATCTAAAAATTGTCCAAGAACACTTAAAGCACCGTCGGATGGAAATTCTTTTAAGGCATCTAACGCACGTTCATCCAGTTCGGCATGCGCTAGCTTTCCAGTCTTATAAATGTCGTCGAGCTTGGCTGCTACCTGGAAACGACATAATATTTACCATTAAAGCACAATTTCTACCGATATAGAAATTACAGTATACGAGTTTCTCACGGAGGCTACGAGTGTGGGTAGACACATTGTCTATTCCATTTTGAGTTAAGTTGTATACGCGGTACCCATAAAGGCCGAAAGCGGGAGCGTTGAAGCCCACGAATGGTGGATCTTTAACTTTAAAGACTTTAACAATCCATAACTAGCAGCAGAGGCGTCTTTACCTATAGTGCAGGGTGTGCGGTGCACGCGGGCGCCGGGTTTAAGGGGGCGCCGAGTGCCCTCTAATGCGACACCACCAAAGATGCGTCGATGCCGGGCGGCGCTCCCAAAGACCCTGCGCTCGTGTAATGCGCGGAAGCAAAGCATAAAAATCTATTTCCTTAAGTTTCCTTAAATAACTACTTCCCAGAAATTGTTCCTTATTAGCAACAATATAGAATAGCACTCCGTTAGTCGCTCGTTCTACTACCGACATCATTTAAAATTGCAACATTTGCATCCTAATTAATTTCCGTTTGAAAATATAACGAACAGATATTCTCCTGCTAGACTAGAGGGCGCCCGGTACTAGTTGCACACGGGCGTCACAAGGGCTAGAGACGCCTCTGACTAGCAGAAACATAGCAGTGGTAGTTCTTAGCAGTATTGTATCCTATATTTAGGGGCGGTAAACAAAAAGGCGGGAACAGAATGCTACTTAAGTACGTACCCGCGTTCGTGCTCGTTTTAGATAACAGTGTCGAGCCCATACAGGAATTTAAAGCTTGGAAATCCGATTCTTGATTAGATATTATTCAAGACAACTGAAGCATGTTATATCATAATAGATTTATCGTGTCACTTGACAATCCCTTACGACGGTATAGAAACTCACTGACCAACGCAATTCACGCAAGTGAATAAGTATGTTTAATGCGAAGATAAGGGGTGCCAAAGTGTTACTATGTCGGAAGATACACAAGGCTATCTTTATACAAGCATCGAAGTGGTTTCTTCGATATAAAAAGATATGTTTTAAACTTAAGTTGTAAAGGACAGTGACGAGGAAAATTACTCACTGCCGCCCTCCGCGGCCCTCTCGGCCCTCCCGACGCATACCAGTGTGCACTGGCCTCATGCGTATAAGGATTTCCGAACGATAAATTTGTCAGCATGTAAATACCTACATGATAGATACCTATCTGCATGACCGTCATTTAACAATTATTCTTATTGGAATCCAGTATGAATACTGCCTTTCGGAATATGAAAATTCGCAATGATGCACTGGCGAAAATTGCAATTATGCCAAAAAAATGTGTTTATATATTCTATTATGTTTTAAAGGTCATTTTAGCTTTACACTTAAAAAAAATACAGTTAGGTAAGCAAGAGGAACAGCACATTAAAATATAACCAAATAAGAATATTTTCATACATTCAAAATAAAAATGGGTAAAGTTCCCTGATTAAAACTATAAAATAAAGTCATGTTTATTTAATAGCATACTGGTTGGCAACAATTTTTAAAAACATGCAAGCCTGTATACATGCATTGCAGGTGCCCAGATAATAAATGGCAAAGGTCAGCATTATCAGAGAGAAAGTGCAAATAAATGCTACCAACATAATAAGTTTTCTTTCAACCAATTACATTTTCAGGTGTGACAACATACAGACTGGAATCCCCCACAAGTTTCTAAGAACTAATCTATGATAAGATTTGTAAATCAATACCTACAGAGTAATAAACCAGTTTTATGACTATAGTGTTGAACCAACTTTGATTTCAATTACTAATATTAGTCATCTAAACTTAATTTTGATTTTAATAATTAAATTTTCATAACATTTTATACAAGCTTGGCTAGTGGCCACTTAGTAGGTACATACTACTGAAAACTGTTTCTATTTTGCTTTTTAAATCCTATCACAATGAATTTGAATGCTACAAACCTAACAGTTCTATTATATACCTAGTTACTCACATTTTATTTACTTGAGTAATACTTAAAAAGGAAACTAACTAGTAACACATAGTCATAATCAAATTATCAATATAATATTATATTCCAACAAGAATCAAATAAGGATTTTTAGATATTTTATCTTTGTCAATAAAATGTTTCCAACTAGATTCCAATAAGAATTATTTTAATAAAAGAGCACTTATAAATATTTGGAAAATAATAAAAAATGGACCCTAATCCATCACAATATAGTATTATCTGGCTTATACTTAAGGCTGAAGCAATTTTCATACATATTACTTGAAACAAATGAGGAAGCTTCATTGAGACGGGTGATGCATCATGAGGTCTATTAATTCTGTCAGTACTCTAAGGCAATACAGGTCATACATATAGATACTATTTAATAGAAAAAACAATAAATAACTACTTCAAATAAAGAACAACTAAAAAATTCAAGAAAGTTGGGTGAATATAAGTTTCATTTCGGCAAACTTATTTTTTGCAAAAATATTTTATTTTCTGGCTTTTTCTATTTTCCAATCATTCTAATGTGAAGACCAAATCACTGATATAACTAAGAGTATAGCCTATTGTTCAAATCACATGCTCACCTTAGGATCCAAGCCGTAGTCAATGAGTTTGCGATAATCCGGTGTTCGGCCAACATCGGAGTCCTTCCCAGGTACCTCTTCAATGGGTATTTCTCCATTGCCCTCCGCCATTCTGCACATTCATCATCATGTTACACACACTACACTCAAACTGCTGAATCTTTATGGGTTTTAGACAAAAGTTTAGAGAAAACTTTTTCATTTTATGACTTGGTGCACTACAAAATTGGGATCTCAAACAGCTTGCCTACAATGATGTCATCCAGCAACGATTCAAGGAAGCTACGCGTGTGAGCAATGACAATTTTTTTTTTGTTTAACATATTTTCTATTTACATATTACTGTGGAAAAGAATAATATTTACCTTTATTTTGTAATTTTTGTAATTTTGGAAGAAAATGATAACTCTCTAATCGTCCGAAAAACAAAAAAACAAATGATGTTCAAACATATGAAACTGTGAAACAATGGGATTGTGCACTCCTCATTCCATCCGGGTAAAGGTGAAATTTTAAAAAGCGAATGCGCGTGTCATTGCATTCTTCTAGTGAAGTGACACAATTTTGAGCCTAAAAAAACGAAAATCGGAATTATGTCAAAAAATCTAACAACACCACTAATTTATAGGAGATGCGAATTCCGGCGGTCAATGACCGAAATAACACAGCAAACTGTGACAGCTCTTTAGAAACTGCTTCACATATCACTTTTAACGAATTATCACTTTAGAACACATTCGCAGTCCTCTTGGAGGTGAATATAAACACTAGAAACTTTCCGCTCAAGAAACTTTGGCGAATGCAAAACTGCAATAAGTTGAGAGTGCAACTGCATTGCACCCGATAAGAACCGGCCGGCGCGCGCCTCAATTTCCAAAAAGAATCCAGTTGGAATCACCACAAAGGATGCCAGAAGATAAAAAACACTTTAACACACAATCACTGAACGACAAAATCAATCAAAAACACTGTACACGAAAATAATTACCTATTAATTTTGCTAGTTGGTGGCCGAGACAGATATGGCGGCGCGACGTCAACGTGACCGCCAGTACGGGGTTCTCATAACGACGCGCGCGGGACATGCAACGAGGAGTGCATTCAAAGTTTAAAAAGGCACTTAATTTCTTTGTTAACTTTTAACTACCTCTCTGTTTTAAAACTAATTGTGAGCGCATCGAAATACTAAGTATTTTATTGCACAGAGAGTTTTTGCAATGGTTGCGATTGCGAATAATTTTGAATGTGAAAGAGCGCGGCGCGTCGCGCAAGGCTGCCGGCCGCGAGGTGAGACAGGCTAGCGGCAAGACGGCGACGAGCGAGAAGCCGAGAATGAAGGGGGGAGGGTGTTGCAACCGCCGGTGCAGGCGTGCAGCAGCGACGCCGCACCGAGCTCGCCTGCATACTTGCATATATACGCACACTTGCAAACCCTTTGACCTTCGTTACTCGCAATCGATTCACTGCCAGTTTCGCCTTTGTTACAATTAGTTGAGAACTTCGGAGGTGTCTCTGTATGTTGTCCATTTCATAAATAAATATATCTTTAAAATAAACTAATGCCACGACAACCTACCATTAACATTCTATTAATATTGGCCTCCAATAAGAATCTTATAACAATTTAATACAATCAATCAATCATTATTGGAATGAACAAAAGCATCCTGTCGATACTTATTAGAACACTGACATAAATTCAAACTAATCTTATTGAATAAATCAAAATAATAATATTTAGAAATAAAACAGCGACTAAGTACTACGACTAGAACAAAAATTCGACATCGCTTTTCGTCCATTATAAAAAAATCACACGGTTACTAATCGACGTTGTCCAATAGTAGAACAAGGTTCATTACTCTTTGATATGGAAACGAAGGGATAAAAGAGTTAATCGCAATAACCCCTCGCCTTTAGTTCGCTTACACCTGCTGATCATCGAAGCCGTATGTATTCGCGACACATACACATATTTAAAACTGGCCTTCGTACTTCACGTGTATGTGTAAGTAAGAAACTCGGATCTGTATCCGTCGCATTATGTGGGTAGGTAGGTAGGGCAGCTACTGCGGGTGTCTCGTTTTGGGCAGACAAGGTTCCAACACGGCCCTTTTACTGCTAATATCAACCTTAAAGCAGGCAATATGAAGTTGCAAATAACTCTTAAACTCGATGCAGACTCTTCCTTTCTTTAAAAAGAAAGAACTCTGGTCATCTGGTGTAGTGTGTCTTATAGCACCACGACAGACACACTTCCTTTCTCACATTTTCTTAATTTCAATAGAGTTAAAAGTATAGCAGCAAAACGAACTCTCACCGAGTTTCCGGCGTTGTTGGTTAAAGACTTGAGAAAAGATTGCGCTGATATGATAACTTTCATTAATACACCATGGAAACATAATTATTCTGACAGTTAGTCAGCCATCCAAGTATTTAAAAACCGATACTTTATTTTTACAGGATGAACCGTTAAATATGATGAGAACATCACTATTTTCGAAAATTGACAAACAAATTAAAGTTTCTGTCATTTTATTTTTTTCAGGTCAATTATTTCTTTTTAAGAATAAAAATAGCCAGCCAGTGCTTACACAATCATTCACTCTTATTAAATAAAACTTTTTGGGTACACCCAGGAAGATTGAACTTCTTGTAAGTACTTTTGGCTTGATTTTATTGATAGGAATTTAATGAATATTCACACCATTTAACTCACCAATTCACGGGACCTTAGAAATAGCTCGAACCATCCGTCACGGACACTCACATCTATAAATAACCATTTTGCAAACACATAGCACAGCAAACTCACTCCGCTTGCCGCGCCGCGTACTACATTTCGCGATAAGGTACCTACTTGTGCGTATTTTAAATACGTCAACAGTTCATTGACCCCCGCGCGGTTTCGCATCGTACGTTGCTGAATTTATTGTGTCTGTAGATTTGTGGGTCACTGTACTAGCTGACGTCAAATTGGGGGCCCAGACGACGATGACGTCACCTTATCAAATTAAACTAGCCGGTGATTCTAGTTCTATTTTATAATAACGTGTTCACAAAACGAGTACTATGAATTAAAATAGCCGCCCTAATCTGACCTGACTCAGTTTGAATAATAGTGTAAGTAATCGTGTCTATCATGTGTGCCGAGGTCATTGCTATTTGTTTATTTTTTTGTTAATTCAAGGGCGTCTTCGCGGCCGGCACGAGTAATCATCGACGCGTCGCGCGTCGCAAATATTTTTATTATGTTTTTGTATTTGTTGCATCTATGTGTTGGTATGCGTCTACAGACTATCTTCCTACAAAATTCTATTCATTTGTACATTATTCAAAAACATTGGATTTTATTGAGTAAGTAGGTACATGTAGCGAAATGCAATTAAATCGTGGAAGATTCTTGCCCATTGTCGCGGAGGTTTTCGACCTTTGCAAAGTGCGCGGCGCGTCGCATATTCAATAGACCACAAATTGTTTTTTTTTTCTTACTATAGACACGTCTGGGCCTTGCCTTGATGTCACAGATGTGCCTATTATAAAATGTGTGGAAACAAAAAGCGCGGTATTTGAAATTCGCAACACGTGTTATGTGTTACTTTTTAAATTATGTAAATGACATTTATTAAGTATAGTAAGTAGGTGGGTGATCTTAAATTAATGATAGTAATAGACACACCTACCTATTTAACTTCAATAAAGGAAAAAAACATGCGTTTGGTGTTCTCAATTCTTGAATTTACTTCAGTGCAGCATCAATGCAGTTATAGCATGCAGCCAAGTTCACGTTGCTACCATGGATTTCATGCTAGTTACGTAATTTGAACACGCACACGAATGCACTTTTGAGAATTAACATTGCATTCCTCATTCCTAATTTTTAACCGTCTAACGTGTAGGTACTAGGTACATGTGCGTGGAAGACCGACCTCTTGAAAATGAAGCCTTCGTTTCAGCGCGTTGCCAATTAAACGGAATGATGACGTATGCTAACAAACAAGCCAATCTTGCTATAATAGAGCTCACTTCCTTGTAGGTATTCGGGAACTTCAGAATTTAGCATTTTTCAGTTGAATTGCATCAGTGCAATTTGAAATTCATGAATTCGTGTGCGTTGCAAATCCAATTAATCCGTCTGTCAGAGATTAGAAAAAATATGGAAAGTATGTTTTCTTTTGTGTCAATGAATATTAACAAAGTTGAAACGTATTAAAATTCGTGACGTCACAAGCAAGTAAAAATTTTACTTGATTGAGACGTATTGCCAATTTTCAGTGTCACATCTTCGTCAATTTTGGTATAACTATGTACCAAATGGAAAATTACTGGTCAAATATTTTTTGATAGGTAATCTAAATGACGGATTAAATAGATTTTTCAATCAATATCCGATGAAGCAATCACTTTTTTTTGTATGAATTTGATTATGCTGATTCAATAATAAATTATTACGTTTATAATCAGAAAAGACGCAAGTTCAGGGTTATGTGTATCAACAGAATTAGCCAAATAGGTTAACTAGCATGTTTACAAATTCAAGCTAAGAATGAATGAAAATTAATTTACGTAAGACGCCAGAATAACTTCTTAGAGCAGGAAGTTCCCAGTATCCTGTTATTGCTCAATAGATTCATTATATGACTAACCAAATCACCAGTAAACCACAATGTTTTATTAAATTCATAGAAGCACATAGTTTGATAGTTTAGTAACGTCCAATCAAATGTTTAATAGGTCTTCTAATCATCCGATGATTACTTATTCTTGTGAATATAATAATCTATTGTTCTTAATATTTCTAAGGTCTCCAGAATGCGGGTATTTTACTTTTATTAGGAGATAGAGTTGTCGAAATAAATTCTAACCACACTAGATCTGTTTTATTTCAGATAGCTTAGTTTATACTGGACAAATACCAATATCAAGCAAGCAAGAAGTCCAAGATTGTTTACAGCAGAACGTTTTTTGAAAAAGATAACTTACATTCACTTAAAATAAGAACTTGAGAATGTTTTAAGACTTTCAAAGCACAGCTTACGAATTATCAAGTCGGTCCTGAAATTTGCAACATCTGAACAGCACTCAATTGCCTCAAACTTTTCCGAGACGAACTTTAGTCCCAAATGAATCTCATTGTCATGCAGACGAAGAAATTAAGAAAACTTAGTAACAGTATCAACAGGTGCTGAATTGACGGCGCAATTTGTAAATTCCTCAACGATTCTCAGGCATTCTCACGTGGTCTGTGCAGATTTATGTATGTAGAACACGTATCTATCTCTATTTCCATCTGGATCTTGGAATGAATGTTATTTTGCCTCGCAAAAAGACTGCCTCTGTCTGCCATGAAGTTCTAGCGATAAATGCAAAATTAACGAACGAATCAGGTATTTGAATAACTGAGCATTAGCTAGCACATACATAAATGATTAACTGCATAATTTTTCACAAATTACGCAGAACTCCCAGAAAGGGCCAACATAATCAGTCCATTACCTCTGGATGGTATACCTATAAGCTTATTAGTGCAAACAACTAATATTAAACCAATACATGAGATTTAACAACCACATCAGAAGTGAGATTTGTCCATACTGTCACCAAAGTTTAACAACAGGATGTTCCAGACCGAGAGTGGTTTGTTTACAAGACACGATAGTGGCGCCACTCAGACAGTCTTACAAGAAAACTTCGTATTCCCTGGCACTTAATACCAAATAAAACTAAAAGTAGTCAGCAAAACTAAAGGAAAACTGCAAATGCGCATTGATTCATTTATTAAAGTAGAGGATAAATAGTAAATTACCTACTTACCTTAACAGTTTTAAAAAATATATACAGAAAAGTATCCTTTGGAAATTGCACTAGCGTTTCACTTTTAACTTTAAAAATCACTTAATTTTACGATAAACAAAACATGTTAGACTGCCGGAAACTTAATTTGGTTGAAACTTAAAAACTTAATTCTAACTTGGATCCACTCCGTTGGTCACTCTCATTTGGCAATCTACTTCAAAATAAAATTGTGAATAAGAAAGTGTATTGCACCAAATAAAATTTACAATTCAAAATTGGTATTGGATCGACCCATCCCATAGGACTGACCCTATTTAACCTCAACAATTGGGGTTTCTTAGCAGAAAATAAAAGAACAAGAATCGTCCCTGGATGCAAAAGATTACTCTCACCTATCACAATTTCTCCCCATTGTTCGGACATCCATTAATTTTTTTATTTCTTTATGCTGCCGTGGCAACGGGTTTGTCTGCTCTTCGAACAAAAGCAGAATGGATGAAAAGACGGCACGGTTAAATTATACAATTCATAAGACGGGTCCGGACGGACGTATGGAAAGTTCGAAAGGATCCTATCCAGACAGAGGGGTGAAAGGTCTAAATTCATTGTGACATCTGACCTCTCCTATCTGTCTATTATGTATCTAGGCTATTATGTGCATAGTGCTACGGCTACCTATCTTTTGATTATTCGATAGGCTCTTAATCCTTCTCTGCAAAACGAAATGGTTGAGAAACTTTCTCACAAGATGAAAGGGATTCTTCTGAGTGATTCCTGTTTTATCTTACATTTTAGGGTGCAAACCTGTTAATAGACTCATAAAAAGTTGTGCGATAGCCCTTAGATACAAGTTCAATCA
>JAQSVV010000531.1:0-44909 GCA_036375495.1 Agrotis segetum | reverse complement strand
GTGTTCGAAACAAAAAAACGTAACGTTTTGAATCCACTTTTTTATGTGCGAGTGAGCGCCACGAACACATTTTCTACTGAAATAAAAGGAAAGACTGCACTATTCAGAATTCACAAATATAAGCACGAATTCCTTACAATAAAACAGGCCACACAACCGTAGGATATGTCATCATCTTTCGTTATATACACGCCAGCAGGTTAACCTACTGCAATATGTTAAATTTTATCGAAAATTAAAAATTAATCCTCCACTATTGTGATAAGGTTGAAAGTGTATTAAAGAAATTAACAGATTGTTGTAGGTTGATGTGCTGGCGTCTGTACTACAGAAAAGTGATGCAATATAAGTATGCTAGCAAATATCGGCTTTCATTAATATCTCAATGATTGAACAACGAATTATGATTTAAGTTTGTTGAAGTTACTAAACACGCAAGAAACGTGAATCCGTATCAAAATAACCCAGTAATTTTGGGACTAACCGAAAGATAGACGCAGACGAGCGGTCGTGACCTCCGTTAATGAATAGAGATAGCTCGTTAATTTTGATTACATAATTAAAATTTAGGTTTTCACGACTGAACTCAATACGCAATAATCTTGTATATCTATTTCTAGTTCAAACAAAACAACATTAGGTAACCCACATTACTAAATATAATTCTAGTTTTGACGGCCAGTCAGGTACTGTGCGAATAATGTCTATCTATAAAAAGAAATTGAGCACTTGTTTGTTATAAATGGACTCCGAAAGAAAGATAACAATTATCGCTTTCTATGTCGTATAGATAACAATATTTAACGTATCTCAATCGTGACTAAGGTCAATACGATACTAAAATACAAGCACTCGAAAGTACTATTTTTTCATTGCATGACAACTGTTGATTACAATTTACAAGTTATGTAACATATTTTATCTTCAATTTAGTTTACGTAAATTTTGATGTTCGTTATGGTCGAATTCAAGAATCGACTTTCTCATTACATCGTTTCGAAACCCATGTATAATCGGCTGCACTACTTTTCATGTTTAAATGAAATGTTTATGTAAGCGCGATGCACTTTTGAAAGTTACAGGGAGCAAAAAAATGCCTCAGTGTCTCGTTTCGTTCGTCGTTTCTAAAAGTTTCCGTTTTTCAACAGAAATGGCGCTCGATGAGACAGTAATAGACGATGGAGAATTCAATATGGAGGAACTGATCACGTTCAACCGCCCACACTCCGACCATGACTATCAGGTCGTGAAGAACACGGAGACACACAAGGTGCTCGCCGGCGGCTACGTGGACCTGCCCATCGATGAGGACTGGCCACCCAACCTGAAGAAGCGCATGAAAAAGGAATTGGACTACAACGACGGCGCATACATGCCCCCTATCGTCAAAGAGGAGAACTACGAACACTTCTACAAAAAGTTCAAAACAGAAGACGATAGCGACATGAACATCAACGACAAAGGCTTTCTCACTAATACACTGATATCTACCGGCCGCAAACTCGGAGAACTACTTGATCTTCTGCCCCCCATACCCGTGAAGACCGACGACTTAGTCATCGAGGAAATCTCCGACTACGACTCCAGAAATACCACTGAAGTCAAGAGTTTCGTAGTCAACGGCACGTTAAATGAGTTCTAGTTTAGCACGGATACTATGTCTATCTATTCCTTAATAATATTCCTTGTTGTTTCCTTTCAGATAACTATTTTACTATTATTTTACACAGAATGTATTTTTTACGATTATATAGTTTCAATGAAATTATTCCTCGAGCGTAGTTGGTCCGGAATTTGACTGTGTTGTTTATTTCGACTTGTTGGTCGTGATGTGCTGGCTCGATGTTTGGAGTCATGCTGACTACCCTTGGAATTAGCCTCTAGTTTATACATAATAATTATGTTTACGTTAGTGAGAACGCTATGAATGATTTTATTTAGTTTTAAGTATTATTCAAACGTAAAGTACGGTAATATGTCACGTTTCTGGGAATGAAAGATGTTGAGTATTTATTTGAGAAATCAAAATTAATATATAATTAAATCAAGATATATTTTTATTTACGAATCATACTGTAGGAGTTTAGTATAAGTTATTTACTAAGCATTTTCTCTGTTATGACTTGGTGCAATTATATTAGTAACTGACGTGTCAGTTTTAGCTAGAATTTGTTTCTAAGTACTTCATTTGCATAGTTATAGCTCGTTTTACCCACTACTTACCATATAAGAGTTTAAACAGAATGGACTACAATGAGAATGCTGGTTCGAATAAATTGTGTAAGAATATTCGTTTTTTAATAAAGTCCCCAACACATAATACCTGCTCTGCCGTTAAAGTGAGATTAATTGTGTTCAAAATACAAAAACTGATATTTTAACGTTGTCAAATATTCACATCAACAATAGTTTGTAACAATGGACATAGTCGGGTCATAATCCGGTAACCACACCGGTCTGTAGAAAAATGATCTAGGGATAAATTACAAGGAAGAATTAACACAATTTTCATTATTTCTACGAGGAATGTTACCAATTTAAGGTTATCCCTAATAAGCCTACCGGGGTCGCGGGATTATTTCCTTACCGTGACCCCGGAACATAACAGGCTACTGAAGGACACCGTGGATTTTAGTCAGTAGAAGTCTGACAGTCACTCCCGCCCTGCCCGGGGCCGGAGGACTCATTTGATGATTTTACGACGCTAAAAAAAAGGTTTTCCCTAATATTTTTGTATCGTGGTAAAATCATCAAATGAGTCCTCCCACCCAGGGCAAGGCGGCTGGGACTGTCAGACTCGCACTGAGTAAAATCCACGGTGTCCTTCAATACGTTTACGTTCCGGGGCCGCGGGGTCACGGTAATAAGTCCCACGACTCCGGCAAGCTTTGGCCCCGTTACAATGCTGACACCTAAGGTTAATATCCCTCGAATTCTAATTTTATTTACACTGAATATCTTGTTTCTGAGATGACGAATATTTCTACTGGAGAGGGTGGTCCTGGCCATTTTGAGCAATTTACAAACAGTATAATATTTAGATTAAAACTCAATAAAAATACAGTAGGTAGGTAGTATGCAATTTCAAATACTTTGAAAGAAAAAATAAAACGATTATCTTATAATAAGCTTTATTTAATTATGAATTAACAAATATTTTCGTAATTTCGAACAAGGTTTGTGACATTAACTGAATACATATCCCATATTTACCATCTTACAGAAAAATAAACACAGAATTGTTTCTATGAATATGATTTTTATTTTTTATACTTACTTTTACATTCAATTCTGTTGGAAAAGCATGTATAATACATAAAAGTTAATAACTACAATTCATATATCTTCCTCGTGCGTCCACAAGCCGACTGAACATGACTTACTTAGTAAGCGAAATTTTAAAATTAAATTAACTACAAAGTGATTATCCGCGAGAGCTGAAGGGCGAGGTGCGCGCGCGCAGATTCGCGTCGCTGACACGCCTACCTACGTTTTTGGTACAGCCTTCATAATAAATAATCATGTTATGTTTATTTTTTACATAGCAGAAATTTAAATCGAAGAATGCAATAAAATAAAAATAAATGTGCATTATAACGTAGTTATTTATTATTTTCGAATACATTTTAGTCACGATAGTAGTTGTGAATGTTCAAGCAATCGGCGGCAGTTGGACTCACACCTCGACGTACCATACGTGATAATTTACAATGCTCCCAGCAATGATACGGCGACATGACGTCGTCCGCTACTGTCCACCTCATGGTGCACAACATACTCCCGCTCACGCAACAATTTAGTTACTTATAACATTCACTATACACACACGAAGATCTCGTTCTTTCACCTCTGCACATCACACATCCCCACTTCGATTTTAATACCCAATCTAATTTGATTATTCTATCTAGCAAATAGAAAGTAACAATTAGGTACAATTATGGTATTAATCATGTATTAAGACTTACAAGGTTTATTACACTCGATTATACTGCAATGGTTGTACGATAAGTATTAACGATCCATTTAACGAGAAGAATACTTCAATTTGTTTACAATAATTTATCAAAAACCATTATTTAAAGAATTGATTTAAAAATTTCCTTTTACATATCGACAATATTCGCATTAACTATACTTTTCTAAAAAATATGAAAACGACACAACAAGATGTTTATTTTTTATGTTATAAAACACTTCAAACGTACTTAGCCAAATGAATAACTTCTAATGCATTGGATACAATTTTGTGATGACTACATATCCGTGACTAATTCAAAATACCTTACGACGATGTCAGTGCGATCAGCGCAACGTCACAACTTACTTTTGGTATAAAATATGTACCTATAGTAGTATATCAGATACGATTACATGAAAACAATTCGGTATATTGTTGCGGCATTGCACTGATTACAGTGTCACCTACAATATCTTATTCCTATGCAAATCACGCTTGTCGAAACCTTGCCGCTTCCAGTCCAAGCAAAAATATACAAATGTTTTTTTTTTAAAGCTGTACAATTTATACACCATCATGTTAGCGACCGCCCTAGTCGTGTGGCCACATGATCTCGTGACGTAGACATCGTATATAATATTTAACAAGTGATCGTCTGTCGGCTCCACGTGGCGGCGGTAAGGGACGCGCGCTACCTGATCTCAGTCTCGTCGCAATTCGACTCCTAAAAATAAATGACCGTCGTGCTCGGTACAGCCACCTGCGAGGCTGCAGCCGCGGCCTGAACTACTACAAATGACTAACCGCTCCCCGCCTCGCCCCGACCACACGAGTCCTCCGCACGACCGCGGCTGCAGCGTCGTCTTAACCGATAACACTCCCACTGACTATTCATTACAAGTATCAATTAGTCTATTCAAAAATGATATACTTCCGTCGTACGACTAACAATCGAACAAAAGTGAATCGCAATAATACAAATTGACATGAGCCCAGAGCCACGTGTGTTTGTACACAAGGTGAAATGTTTCATTCAGTCTTGTAGGAATATAGAGCCAGTTCTCTCGGGACTCGACGGGGTACACCGATTGAAACAAATTACGTTTTAACACTATTGTATTGATTTTCTATATAAATTATTGCACACTTAATAATAACATTTATCGAATTAACCAATCGTCAATATGGTCATGTTTGTCACAAAAGCATGTATTGAAAAAGTAAATCGTTACTTACACTTTATCTCTTACTTTAATAAATTTCTGGTTATCTCTTAAAAAACTATAATAATAGATATAAATAAAGATAGGAAATTATGTGGCGTCACTATAGGAACGGAGCCAATTTAAATATTATTATATTCGTTTCCATACAAATCGAACTTAGGTAAACAATGACTAAATAAAGTTAAATCTAAAGTACTCATACAAGCAGTAGGTTGAATGAACCCCACTCAGGCCTTATATGACGGATGAGACAGTTCAACAGTACAAAGCTGTAGCGATAGATAAAATTAAACCTACGAAGAAATTATTGTATTCAAGTAAAACTAACCGAACCAGTTCTTTGCAACGTAGCCGTAACATTTAATACTTCATCAATACATACTTATTGATCATCAAATCAAACCAAGAATCACAACCTGCGCGAACAGAAGGACGAGAGTGCGCGCCATTCAACCCACAGCGGACGAAAGACGAACTTCATCAACACACAAACTTATTACAAAGTCACAATATTGGCTGTGTATCCACTACTCAAGTATCAAGACAACCACAATAGTAATGAACGCAAACAACGTACAAAAATAATATTTCACTGCTTCATTAAAAACGGAACAAAGCGATATACAACTACTCGGTAAGTATTTGTTAAACTACGGGTGTTGATGAATCATGAACGAACTAATGTACAAATCTGTGGATTTGTTCGAACTATGTGCTGGAATGGACATCATCGATGCGAGTGAGTGGCCATGAAGATAATGCGAGAGATGTCGATGAGGTAAAGTAAATCTCACGTCTCGGACGAGACCACATACAATTTACAAGTTTTGGTGAAAAATTAAACGTAATTCACTACGGACGGGAACACAAAAATAAACATTCTGCCAACCGCACATGGCTTAGAATTCAAACTTATTTATTGCTAATATTAAACGCCCGTTTTAACTGTACGATCAACTGGGGAACCTAATGTTTTAGTGATTTGTATGAACCGTGGATGTTGCTCAGAAGCAATAACTATTAAATTGACATCAGTTTTAACAACCTGACCGAAAGGCGCTCGTATATCTTAGTTCGAAACTACAGAAGAACAAAAAAGAAAATTCAGCGTCAGCTCTGCGGAATGCCCCACCTCGGACATTCCGTTAGAATGTATGATGTATCTAAGTTCCAGAATAACTAACACAAACTATACATTTCCTAGTAATGTCCTATGACCGCATTTAGTGTTTACTCTGTTGACGAGTACTATTTCTTATACAATGTCAATAGTAGTGACAACAGAAAATTGTAATGTTTGTTATTCAATGCATCGAGTATCTAAATGGAAGTGTTCTCTATTTATTAACAATTAACGTAATAAAGGTATATAACTAGTACATACGGGTATAACGTTTTGTATAGTTACTATATTCTGAAATATATGATTGCCAACCACTCAATACATTTTTTATGCACCTTTGTTACGCGTAAGGTCAAAATGAAACTAAAACTTATGATAGCTTCGTATAATGAGTTAGCAATATGGATTACTCAAAATTACAAATCTAAAATTAAATTGAATAAAATTCTGATAATTGAGGATCGGGTAGCATACGATTGTTAAAATAAATCGGCAATATATTTTTCATACATTTAAACCCAGTTGCTCGATATATTTCGGTAAAATTATAGTGCGACGCGAATATTATATTAACTTTACAACTAATAACAACACATCAACTATCTCTCTTTTATTGCCTTAAAACTTCTGTTAACAATTACACTATATAACAAAAATATGTCAATCACCAAAGAATGTTCTAGATTATTTTAATCGCTCTCATCGCGTCGTCACTATAATTTTGTGACCATAAATAACACGAGTCCTAACTAATCTCGATTTATGGCTTATTACTTAGCCTTTAAAAGATTTCCCTTGAAAGTTTAATAACTTATCTTAGTCTAGCGTGTTACTTACCGCGTTAGAAGAAATACGCCTAGCGTGTACCGGCCGCATACGCTAGGCGTATTTTAGGCATTCAACGTAACGTATTTAGGAGTATAATTTAACTGTCACTGAATTCCATACCATCAAAAAACGGTCTTGAAACGAATGACCTAGCCACCTAGATAATATAGGTACAGTAAGTAAGTACATTGCTGTATAATACAGGTACGTATAGACAATGTAAGGGAGCAACTGGGTGTAATGTGGAGACATGCGGCTATATGCGGGCGTACGGTCGGAGCGTGCGGGCTGCGGGCGGGCGTGCGGGCGGGCGTGCGGGCGGGCCGGGTCACGAGCACTCGCGTCACTTGCCGGCCCGGGCCGCGCACTTCTTCTTTTTGCGCTTGAAGAAACAACAGCATCTGGAATACACAGATTGCCTGCATGACGATTTACAGAGTCTGTCAGGTAACTAGCTGATATGGTGGGACACATTCGCTGCGAGACGTTACTAATAAGTAAATCGTTTGATTTGGGACAGTTTTTGGACGAAAAGCCAATCATTGACTAGACACGCGACTCTTTAAAAAAAATGTCGATTCACGTTCGCAGCGAAAGTGTTAAGATGATTGTTAATTTATGAAGACTTGAAATACAGAGTTACAACATCGAAAGTGAGGATCACAATAAATGGGACGTGATAGCAACAGTGAACAATACATTTAATGTTTCATGGTGATGAAGAATGAATGATGGCTGAAGTGAAATCCTTTTCTAAATACGGTTTAGCCTGATATTGGCTCAGAGTAACATCTTTTTTTTTTTATTCGGGACAAACCCACCACACTATTCCCAAACCACTGCAACTCCTGAAAGCCAGAATCAACAGGGGCAACCACCAGAAAAGCGCCGAGACAATGAAGCTCGACGTGTCCCGGAGAATGAATTTACCTGTCTTGGATCCTGCAAGAAATTAATCAGAAAAGAATAGCAGAGGAGTAGGAAAAATATGTTTCCACTTCCCTCCATGCAAGCAGGAGACACAACGAAACAAGGCCAATAGGCACAGAGTAACATCCTGTTGAAGTTTGTTATTTCTTCGAGGTTGTTTAGAAACATTCTCGAATTGTTTCATACTTAAAATCAGCATAATATACATCCCATTAAGGCATTCAATCCACTGCTAGATATAGATCTCCCTTTGTTTGTCTTTATTTCAACGATCCTATCCTGTACAAGCCTTATCCACGTTTTCCTCGAAATAGCAAAGGCGCGTACAAATAACTTTCAATCCTTAGTGCTAGACCAGAAACTACAACTGTAGTCTGAAATATTTCTTACGTGTGGGGTTCGAACCGTCACTTAACATAGCAGTCAATCGATCAATGCTTCTATGTTGAAAATTCAGTTCATTGTTGATGTTTAATGACAACGACGATATAATACTAGACTCGTTATAACAGGTGACCGATGTTTGCAACACATTAGGCAAAAAAGTCTTATATTTGTCTCATTTCGACCAATCCTGTGAGCCGTAAACATACGTTGAGACAGAACAGACCTTGAGTTGCCAATCATAACGCAGTACCCCGTCCCCCTCGCTTACGTAGTACCTCAGCGAGTTGGCAGAATAATTTTTGTTCCTTAGATCGTACATGCGGAGTCTAGTATTATATTATCTTCGTTGTTTGATGAAGATGGTGAAATGATTTATCAATGATACATAAATGAAGATGTGATGTGATAAGCACCCACCAAGCATGTAAAACTAAAAATAGGTAAAAAAAGAAAATAAAAAGGAATGCATACAGTTGGAACACTGACTTGGTGTCGTCAACGACATCGACCTCGTGGTGGGGTTGCGTTATTGGGGTGTTGCTGTGCCCGGCCGTGGGGTCGTCTGCCCCCAACTCGCCGTTCGTTGAACTAACCACCTGAAGATTAATATAAATATATAAATAGCTTATAAATATTTTTGGTAAAAAGAAAAATCGACGGCGAGCAGTACTCTCGTATCTGTGAGCTATCACAGCCCTGCCCGGCGAGGTCGAATCTTTTTTTCGATTGTTGAATGGCTTTCGATATTTTTTTGTTCTATTTTGTGTTTTATTGCCTAATACTTTAGGTCTGCTTTTGAACTCGGTCTTGCTTGAACATGATACTTTATAATGAACTTTTCTAGAAAGGAAAAATGTTGTTACAGACGATGTGTGTAAATATAGGTACAGGCCCAATCTCTCAGGATTTTAAAACTCAGTGAGAACACTTTTTGGACCTCTTCGTCTTCTCATAGATTTTTTAAAATTTAAAACATAAAATACAATTAAAACAACTATAACAAATTATAAATTAAAACAACATATCTAACTTAAAAAGTAAATGTTTTTTTTGCTCTCTTCCTTTTTCAGCATTTCTTTTCACATACATCTATTAAACTACTTAAAAATAATTATACGATTATTTACACTTAAGACACCTTTCCCACAACACAGAGCGTATTCTTATAATCTACAATAGCCCTACACTAACACGTAATCTTAACTAGTATGGAATATGTGGTTTAAACTAACTAACGTTAATACTGTTTGTGGGTTTAAAGAGTGTGTGAGTTTCAAATTCACATTTATAAAAATAATACTCTAATGTTATATAATAAGGTAAGAAGCTTAAAGTCCCCTGCAATAATGAAAGTTACTGCAAATCGCCTTTTGCCTACAGAAGGTGTACCTGGAAGTATGGATCAAATCGAACGGGCACGGGTGAGGTCATATATCTAATATTTTTACCTCTGATTCTGTCTTAGCTATTTTTTAAGATTCAAAAGTTATGAGCACTATTTTGTTCAGATGAGCCCAGATATTAAAATTAAATTATCTTACTTTAAAACTAATAGGAATATCTCAGTAATGAGTACCCCAAATAATCTTTAAGCTTTGGCGGGGAAATTTTTTCTTATTTATGGTCAACTTTTGCTAGTGTAACTTTTCAAGGGGGTAGAGCGGAATCGACTGAAGAAGAAAACTTTATCAAAATTATTTGTAGCAACTAACAATACCCAGAGGACAAAATATATACAAAAAAAGCATAAAAACTTCTGTGAAAACAAAGATACTGGTTGCAAATTAATGCGTGCAGAGTCACATAAACAAAATATAAATAGCATCCTATTAGAAGCTCAATCGTGTACAATACTTTATGAATGAATATTGGCAGTGCTTGGTTTTAAGCTTTTACAGTTCGGCCAGACTACTTTGTATTAAATATTTCCCTCTTGACGAAAAAAAAACAATTATTTTTCAGGTGAACAGAAGTGCAACTTTGTAAGTGAAAGTTTTGAAAATAAATATAAGTTTATTGTAAAATATTACAATTAAAACATGCATAAATTGAAAATCTTTGCATATAAAATTCTTCATATGTAACGAAAGAAATAAAATGTACAGTGAGCTTCATCAATTGGGTACCACAGTTGTACCAAAGGTTGCTTTCTAGGGAGGTACTAACATTGTGGAGCTCACTGTACATAACTTTGCTGATAGATAAATTAACCCGATTTAACGAAAAATAAGAGGAAAATATTTAATTATATTTGTAGAGGCCTCACTCAGCACATTATAAAGCGACATGCAGACAGTCACACAAGGATTGCCGCAAATATGTATCAAAACTGACCGTGGATACCGATCCGGGAAATTTCACATACCGAAAATGTTTATTCTTCAATAGCTAAAAAATAAATACACCAATATACATTCACAATTCACGTTTAAAAATAATATAAATAATGCAAAAATAAAATAGTAAGTACAGACATGCAAATAGTGTGTTTGTGTACTTTTAAAGTGGCTACAGTTATTGGATTTTATTGTGTACTAAATACATTGTGGCTACTAGGGTAGACAAATGGAAAAAAAAACATTATTTGAGTTCTTAAATAAATTACTATAAGTAATTTAAGGATAGTGAAATCAGAAGAGAAAAGATAAAAATAATAAGGCATGAAAATAATCCTGGTATCTCCCTCAAGATTGACACACGTATTTCATGTCTCTTCTGGCCCTAGTCGTGTCAATAAAAAAATTATATGAAATTTTCACTCATTCCTTGAATTTTCAACGAACATAGATTTCTGTTTAAAAGAATGATACATTTTTCGTATAAAAACATTTAAAAACACAAAAATTTTAATCGAAAAAAAAAATCTTTGTAATCTGACCTGCACAGATCCATGTCTGTCCGCGGGTGTGAGGTGCCCGGTATTAAGCGGCGTAGCCTTCCCGCTATGAGGCCAATTACCGCCCGTATTCGCCGTGCCACCGGTACCGAAATCCTTCGTCTTTGCCAGCGCTGCCATCTAGGGAGATAGGCGGAAAATGAGCTTTATGTCTACAATAGTTTAAGGCACAGATTAGATTAGTAGAACAGATACTTTGGTTTTGTGCATAGTATAAGATGAAGTTTAGCTCTTTGACGACGAGCAAAATTTCTTCATTTCGGGATAAAAGACCGCTACATTCGCCGGCCTCATCCCACTGATGGGCAAAGACCTCTCGCCATGACTTCCAGTCCTTCTGATCCAGGGCCAATGTAGCTGGTTGGTTTTGGCAGTTTTGTTCAGCCTGTCCCGCCATCTTCTACGAGGTTTGTTGCGAAAGGGCTATTTTGGTCCATAGCTTAGTGATTGTGCATCTAGCATACATACTCTCTTTAAATGTTTACATGTCAAAAATAAAAGATATTACAAAGGTTTAGAAACCATGTATCTGTTTACTAAATAATCTGTGGTATTGACTTTAAGAAAATCATAGATAAATACTAATAAGTAGTATAATCTATCAGATCTGTTTGTAAAATACACAAACCATGATTTTATTTCTAGTTTTTAGCGCTATAAAATAGTGTATTATTTAATTTTACCTAAAATTTTTAATCCTTCACTAACAATAGGTTTTAGCACAACTTTGGGATTCACAAACAAACACATGGAAATTCACAATTTTCAGTGTAGGGGCAGGTCAATAAAGAACAATTACAACAGTTTATTCACAAACGGTACACATGAAAATGAATGAATCAGGAGACTACTACAAGTCAAAACCACAAATAGTAAAGAAATAGTGATTTGAATGATGTTGAAATCCGTTATGTAGTGAAATACTAGACAACTTACTAGGGGAACAGTGTATAAGACGAAGACGCGAAGAATGATGGGAAATCATTCACTTAAAGCAAACTTAACACAATACTAACGTAGCGCAAGCCGCTATTTGTTAACGGCCGCTTGCAAATGACGTTCTGATGGCGCTTGCGCTTCGTTACTGTCGTGTTATGTATGCCTAAAGAGCGTATGTCCCCATTATATCTCGCGTCCCCGTTTATACACTGTTCCCCTTCTGTAGTTACTGCTATCTACATATGGCGAGATTTACATAATAGTATCTATATTACAGCTTTTAATGAAAAGAAAAAATCAACTGCGACCAGGATTTGAATCTTCTGATTCAGTTCACCAGATGACCAGACGCTCTTGAAAACGAAGCTGTAGCTCGATATTATTTTTACAATAAAAGCTTTACAATTCGCGACGCAGTAAATAATGCGTTTAAATATTTACCGTCTTAAAACAAAAAGTTAAACATCTGTTGAACACTTGTCCTAAAAAAACCGACAACGTCAAAACAGCATTTCACGCTGATATAAGGGTCATTATGCAGTCAAATTTTTTTAGACAAGCATTCAACAGAATTTTTCTTAAATCTTATTGTTAAAACGGTTAAAATTCGATTTCAATATCGATACCATAATGCAAATTAGTTTCGCATCTCTAGGATATTGCAGTAGACTTCCTGAAACGTAACAATAAACGGAAACAACGCTAATAGTTGTCGTAAAAATCATACGAAAACTTCACACGAAAACACAGTTTTGTTCTGTTAGGAAACTAGCGATATAAAACCCTAAAACACTAGGCAAAAACCGGAAAGGACATAATGGAAACATGTTTTATTTCTACATCTATAGTAATGAAGAGTTTAATAGAACAATAGGAATAAGAAACACAGTTTTACGCTGACTTTTCACCAGATCTTTTAACGAATTTCCGGACTTATTTTAGGGTGTCATATAAGCCATGGAACCTTATAACTTTCTCCATGGATTCAGCATAGACCTTAGGTCAGCATTATTTATTATGCTCAGGTATAAAATGTTTTAACCCATGGATTTTTTCCCCTTTTGATAGTTCAAAAAGATTACCACAACTTTTTGGTAATGCGCCTTATTTGCTAGATTTTTCTCACATCACAGATCTGGTGAAAAGGCCTTTTAAGACAATATGAGTAAAGGAGTAAAACAGCACGGGGTCACAATAAAACCAATACATATCAGAGCAACACTGATAACAAGGCTTTTGGTAACATAAAAACTCAGCGGAACATTTTGGTGGAGTATTGAGGCGAGCGTCAAAGGGTATTTAAAACAAAAACGGTTGTGAAAGCGGGCCAAACCTCTCCGGATATAAGCGCCGCCTCATCGTCCTCAACCAAACCAATCATATAATCACACAAATCATCCTGCACCGACAAAAAAGCTGTATCAGAGGCCATACTTACAGTGTTGAAAGTCACTATTGATTTTCTAAAAAGAGATGTCTTGCTCATGGGAGAAGTCCACTTAGAAGTCGGTAGATATTGTTTTTAATACTTTGTTTTTTTTTTTAATTTTCTGCGAACATGGCAGTAAACCACACAATAATACTGGCAAGTATGGGTATCTCATACCCTCAGTAACTTGCCAGTATGGGGTATCTCATACCCTTAGCAACTGGCCAGTATGTTTCTCATACCCTTAGCAAAATTCCAATTATGAGTCTTACTACCCTTAGTAACTGGCAAATATGAGTATGAGTATCTAAAACTTTATTAGTGTCTAACACAATCTAACAACAAATATATCACAGGTATGGTATTCTAAACTGTTGCGATGCCGAAATTTTTTAAGCAAAAAAGCTACTTGAGTACTTTACTTCCTAATATTTACAACTTTGGCAGAATAAAATGTCCTAAGACTTAGGACCTTTTATTTATGCTTTTATTTTACATTTAATATAATTAATCGAATTTTAGATTGAATGTGATTATAATCTGGATAAATTAGCACAACCATCTCTTTCTTACAAAAACAAAAGTGGCTATAACACTTAGTATGGCCTTAGTTAGTGCTATGAACACTGTTCCAAAACCCAAAAGAATAACCTTTACACCAAAGTAACTTTGTTTATTTCTAACGCTCTTTAATTAATTTATTAATAAAATAGCATTCAGAAATCACTTCTCATTAAAAGTCGATATTTTATGCAGCATTGTCTAGACATCCGTCATATTTTTAAGAAACGACAGTTTTATGAACCATTTTTTATGGTTATAAGATATACAGGGTGTAAGGGACAGCATTCACAAACTTTCAGGGCTTGCTCAGTAGATGAAACTTAATCACGTTTTTTTTTTTAGCGTTGTAAAATCATCAAATGAGTCCTCCCACCCCGGGCAGGGCGGGAGGGACTGTCGGACTTCTCCAGACTAAAATCCACGGTGTCCTTCAATAGCCTGTTATATTCCGGGGCACGGTAAGTGAATAAGCCCGCGACCCCGGGCAGGCTTTGGCCCTCTGAGAGGGGGGCCCCGTCATTATGCTGACGCTCTTTGAGGCGCGCGTGGGACACAACGCTTCGTCGACCCGGGCATGGTCCGTGGCCGGGCAGCGAGCCATACAAAATTTGATTGGACAAGCCTATTTTTTTTTTTAATTAACTGAAAAAATAATTGTGGAAGATTGTTCAGTTTCGTCTACTGAGCAAGACCTAAAATTTTGTGGAGGGCTTTCCCTTACACCCTGTATAGATATGGGTGACTCAAATAAACTACTTTGATAACTTTATAATACACCTCATTGGTCAAATGAATATACTTCTGGGGGCATATTATGACGATTTAAAGCCAGAGAAGTACCAGTAAGTAAACGAGATGGCGCTAGACGAATTGTATAGCTCTGTCACTTTCACTCACTGGAACAAGTCTGGTTTTAAGATGTCATAATACGGCCGCTGGGCAAATGTTAGAATGTAATTATGACAAAAAAGAGATTATTTACCTTGTGGAAGGGCTGATGGCTGTCGCGGTTGGGTGAGACAACGATCTCCTGACCAGTTTGGATGGAACCCACCGGGGTAGACTGAAATCATACCGACAACACATTCATAATAATACTTGAAAGAAAAATCCCACCATTTCTTCTAACTAATGTTAACAAGATACAATTTTATAGAAACAAGTTTTTTATAGAATGAAAACGCAATCAGATTATTTAAACAACGTTCAAGAGATGGCAGTTTCAGTATTTAAGACACTGGTAATTTTTGAGCGCAGTTTAAATAAATGTGAACGCGTTTATTTTGTTTGGCAACATTTTATTTTGCGCTCTAAAACATTTGGGCCACCTGTCTTTTTGGCGCTCACGACCACAGTCGATACAACCAGCATACATTTCTTAGTCGCTCTATTGGATGATACAAAGTATAGGATGGTTGCAGCGATTATAGTCGTGATTGCCAAAAGTTTTGCTATTTACATATTTAGATTTTAAATAAAACAGACTTAATGTGCATTTGTGCTAAAATGATAATAATAAAATAAATGTATACAAAAATATTTGCGTCCCAGAAGCAAGTTCACACTCATGCACATGCCTGTAAGCACATCCCAAAATAGCATTACAATTTTGAACCTTATCATAAAGAACATTGGAATAATTTTATCTCCCTACTATTTCATCATAAAAGTAAGTCACTAACCTTGTCAGACTTATTCCTAACCACATTGGAGGGCGGTGCGTTGCGCAAGATTCGCATCACGTGAATGTTCGAGGGCTGTCCACCAGCAACGAACGAAAGCGGTAAGCATGCATGCAACACCAACGTTAATGAACGAATGACCACAGACCGATGACAGATGTGACTAGAACTTCTTTTTTGGTATTAATCGTTGAGATTTCAACTTTGTTGCAAAGAGATAAAGCCCAATAAGAAGTCCTTCATATACATATGACATTCTGTTGATGTGGCGAAGAATTGCAACATAAAATTAAATTGAGAATGAGTCTCTCATTCTAAAATTAAGCAATAATTAAAAAAAGTCAATACAAACTCTACACAAAAACACACTGAATATGGGCATAAAACTTTTATTTTATTAAACAAATATAATAAATTATGCAACTTCTACCATAAGCGATGTTATCTAAGGAAATATAAATCAAACAAATATTTTAATTCATTAATTATTTGGACCATCATCCGTTAAGGTACGATAAAAAAAGAAAAATATTAACAAAAAATTAATGTCCAAAGAAACAAAATTGTGAATAAATAAAATCTTTTTTATGATGTCGAGGCATGTAACGATATTTAACACAGTTCAAGAAATCAGGCGCATAATAAGTAAGCAGTAAAAAACTTAATGGGCTAAGAGCATTCAGTCTTCAGTAAAAAAAGGCGCAATAGTTGACATTTACACCATGATTTTCGTATTTACATCCTTTGGTAGTGAATGAAGATCAAAATGGCGCATGCGTTATGACTTGTACAAAGCATTTTTGCTGTTTTATTATGCAGAAAAGAGGTGTATGTCAACTTTCGCAGGAAGATTAAGCCGGGGAACAGAAAACAAATTAGTGTAAAGGAATACAATTTGTGCGTTGTAGCAAAGCAGGATCACAAGCATAATCATGCCCTATCGCGCATCGAGATACTTTCAGAAGCTTGACTTACGCACAATGGTCCACATAAAGGACTAAGTGCGGAAACCATAACCCCTAACATAACATAGAAGCTTGACTTTAATTATTAATAGACATTTTTTCGTGAATAGTTGCTATGGAACGAGATAGGACAGATAAGCGTAACTTGAAGTTTTTCATGGCTTTATATGAGAGTGCCAAAAAAAACATCAAGTATTGAAAACATTGTAAAGTAAAATCAAGGACTAGGCACAAAATTAGAGACGCAATCCATGTTTTTAGAATTCACGATCATGTTATAATAATATCGTGAGCTATTGAAATAGGAAAACAATAAAATTCATTTTATGGGAACAAAGTTAAATTCTGCTTCATAAAGGGACCAGTATTTTGCATCTCTAATTTACTGACTAAATTGAGATTTGGTAAAAAAAAGCAATATCATGCCACCAATGAAAAAGTTTCTACAAAATGCCATTCCTAGTGAAAATACTCAAGAACCTGTTATACAGAATGTGTATTTCATGGCTTCTTTATACTGAACATATTATAAGCAAAGCTATCGTGCAAGATCAATATTGTCCGATATTAAAAAGATTCTGGATAGGCAAACATTATTTGTTTTTATCATTTCATTTTTGAAACTCTTTTCGAGGAAAGAAAAAATCGACTCCGAGTTGGATTAAGACCAGACTCTACGCTTCCACTTAACGCTGTCATGCTCACAACCGTAAAATTCTTATTTCATTCCTAACGTCTTTGTTTTTGCCATCGAAAATCTTATTGCATGAGTTTTCAATTAAGTTTAAAACTTATTTGAAACCTGGATAAGTTTACTAGCTAGGATTAGCCTGGTTAACTAGACAGAGCACAGTTAATCAAGCGATTCACACATTACATTTAAAAAATATAACCCAGGACGGGTTAAAAATAACTCATACACGCGATGATTGGTATCAAATATCAGATACATTTATTATAAAAGCGAAAAGTCCCTAATTCACTCATCAGGAAATCTCAAAAACTACAAATTCTTGGAGTTTTAAATATTGCAATATTTAAAACTCCAAGAATTTATATTGGGGATTCTTTTTACTCACTAAGACAGTTTTTGCAAAATTCAACCCCTAAGGGGTTGTTGAAGTTAACACAGTAATAGTAGACGTTTTCGAGCAATAAAATAGTTTTAACAGACTAATGTTGTCTCGGTAACTAAATCTGGAAATCAAATGAGATTTGATTTAGACCGACGCGTTTTGATATTTAGACATTGCAATTATAGTCAGATTATGTTCTTCGGATTTGATGTGTAAATCTCATAGAATAAAGAGGAAATGCCATTTGATGAATGAAATAAATCATGCGGAATCGTGAGGGATAGGTGAGACAAACTAATTATTAATAATGTGGAAGATGGCTAAGACCATCTGGAGCGCAGGCGACCAAGTATGTTTAACATTGCAACATTATCAAAAGAAAACGTGACAGATAAAACGATAAGCCCAATACTAAACTGATATTACTATGCCAATTTTTTATTTGACAAAATTACCTAATTGACCAGACTGTTATTATTTTCCCGTATACGATAAAATCGCTACCAACAATTTAATCACTATTTAAGATACCAAGAATCGCGTGTATGATTGTCAAGGAGCGCGTCCACTTATCGGCAAGAATGCAAATACTTCACGTATCAGTATATTATCAAGGACGCAATTTACTTGTGACTTTCAAGAGCCACGGCCTTTGCCTATAAGCGAACGAAAGCAGGGGCGTAGCCCGATTGTTAAAACTAGAAAATCAAGTCAAGACTAAGCTGACAGGATTTTTTCTTCAACATGCCAGGTTACACTTTGGTTATCGTTAACATTTGCGAAGGTCCTGGACTTGCCTGTGGAAAGTGCTTATTATTAAAGGCTAAGTTAGTTGAGTTAACAACCCTAGCCTGACTGAAGCCTTAAGGAGTAGGGAAAGGAGCGTAATATACAAGTTAGGGTTGTCATGCTACAGAATTGTTTACCATGGTCTTGCCAGTCCAGTCGAACTCGCCGTCGTCGACGTAGCCGCGGCGGTCGAACAGGTCTCGGAACATTCGCCGCAGCTGGTCGTAGTCGGGCGTCTCGAAGAAGTCGAGCCGGCGCACGTAGCGTAAGTACGTCGCTAGCTCTTCGGGGTGGCCTTCGCATAGCACCTGAGGATAAATAGATGATAAGTGAGAGACTTATATAGACAGTAGCGTTTTACAGATTCTTGTTTATCTATTTTTGATGACCACTCCAGCTCCCACTTATTCATTACACTTTTCAATGAATCATAACTAAAGTTCTTAGTATTGTATCGATTTAAGACTTAGCGTGGGACTGTACTTGTACTGACTAAAATCCACGGTGTCCTTCTATAGCCCTTTATGTTCCGGGGTCACGGTGATTTAATAAGTCCAGCGACCCCGGGAGGCTTTGGCCCTCTGAGATCCCGTCATAATTACAAGAGCTAGCATATATTTTGAACTTCTTGTACAAAAACTATTTCATCCAGAACTAAGAAAATGGCATGAAGTATGACTGTGCTTATTCCCACCTAATATTTGCAGAATAGGCCGTGTCACTCAAAAAAAAAAAAAAAAACGAAATCAATTGTGGTCAAAAAAATTAGACCGTCATTATCTATCGACTTACGTATTGCAAGAATTGACGAAAATATGTACACTTCGAAAATTCTTTTAATGCTGGTCATACACTGTTAAGTTTATCGCCTTCGTATCGAGATAGAAGCGGCCTGCGGTAATTATGGACTTACAGTACGCCGCTCTTGCTACTATTATTTGTGTAATATTTATAAATTATACAAAAATATTAGATTCGTATTTACTCTTTAGTTACTTAAACAAAAATTGACGAAAATCAAGGCTTCTAAAAATCGCATCAAAACGTCACTCGTTCGGTACAATTTTACCAGCGTTATGACGTCACAAGTTCCCACTTCCGAATTCGGAAGCGATATATATCTTTGTCAATATTCATCAAAAACATGACCATTATTTTTCAATATTCTAAGTGACGGACAAAACAGATTTTCAATTCATTTCAGCTGTAAAATACCCTATTCTGATAGCCATCTATCAGTGAGCATGACAAGTCTACCTCTGACGGCTAATCACTGGTAGAAACTTGACGTTAAACTGGATTGTGTGTGGCAAGCATAATGTAGAACAACAGCTGTCATTTGATGGACATTGATTACTTTCGAAACAATTACTATCATTGCTGATAATTTTATGCGTATTATCGCAGTATTTCATATTGACTCAATAAAATCTCTGATAAGATTGATCGGTTCAACATTTTATTGCAGGAAGACCTATTCCGTCATTACAGTCCTTGAATATTACAAATAGCTTCCACGGAAGCCAAACCTAAATTTACTACAAACACATCCTGGGAAGTCAACATAACATCTACGTTTACTCGTTTACTTGATGTTATTTTATCAAGGCAGCTTTCTTCTTGGTCCGAAGCTCGTTGGAATGACGATATTATAAAAACAAAGTATGACAGAAGAAAGAGGAAGAGTAGTAGGTGATTCTTGGCTAAAATGATGATGATGGTCTCTCTTGGTGGTCGACTCAACTTTGCAAAGGTTGTTCCTCATTTTTATGGTGAGTGGTCTGGCGGACCGTACGACTCTCGACGGCATTACTTTCTCAGGTGTTAAGCCTCCTCTTCAAAATCGGCCATGATGGCCGTGTTTGCCGAACAGAAGGAGACGGCGCTATACTAAAGCCTCATTTAGACGATGTAAGAACACGAACGCGAGTTGCGTTACATTGCGGAATTTATAGGTAGAACAAATTCAGTTAATGAAACAAATGCCGCAATGTAGTGAAACTCGCATACGAGTTCTTGCTCCGTCTAAATGGCGCTTAAGAATCGAGATAGAATTATTTGCGTCTTGCTTTCTGGTATAGCGCCGTCTCCTTCTGTTCGGCAAACACGGCCATCATGGCCGATTGTGAAGAGGAGGCTTTAGACTAGGCCACTGCTTTGGGCTTCGGTTTGACTGTTTTTGCTTCAGTAGGGCACTTGGCTCGAAAATTTTAATTATTAGTCCGTCAGTAGATTATCAAATAATAATTGGCCCTTATGTTTCTTTTGTTAGGCAGACCAAAATTGACGAAAATACGACTCTACCATAATTGCCAATATGTCACAAGTAAGAACAGATTTTACTTGCATTTGACGTCAAGAGGGGCACTCTCGAATATTGATGCGTCATATCTTTTGTAAATATGCAAAACGAATAAATATTTATGACACATATTCGGAACTCAAGCAAGTAATAATGATCTAATTTTCCTTGTAGCATCAGAAAATCAGTAAAGAATTCGAATAAACTGTCTTAACACTTCTTACGTCGAACAAGGACGGTTCGACGTAGTGCCCTAAAAACCTAATCTTGACCCCAATGCAGTAACACTGTGAATAAATGAATTCGCCTCAATAATTGAGTGACGTTTCAGTTTTGCTACCTTTAGTAAGTGATTTTGGAAGACGTAACCTACTTTTACGTCATACAAATATTTGTTCAGTGTGGGAATCAAACCTGCCACACGCTTCGCAGACCCTAATCGCTCAGAAAATTTTTAAAGGGGGCCCGCGACAAAATTCAGCGTTTCGACACAGAGAAATTCCAGTTGGAAAACCCCAAAAATATGGAACGTTGTTCGTCGTTGTTTATCTTTTTGTGTCTTCTAGTCACGATTGGGATATAATTTCGGATTGATGTTTAATGTGAATGTTCTATTAAATTGTATAAAGTTTTGGTTCTTCTAACCGTACAGACAGATGTGTTGCTGAAGAGTTTGTTCCGCCACTTCTTCTTCCCAGCCAAAACACTAGGAAGTGTCGAAGGGGGGGCGCTTTGGGGGACTGTCTTATGTAAAAATTGACCTTCAATAGGTGCTGACAAATTAGCCTAGTTTGAAAAAAAGGCTTTTTTATTTGATTTTGTTCACATTAATACAGCATGACTAAATATCGTGTCCAATAATTTCAAAGGTTTTTTTATTAATGTGAATATCTTTCAAACCGGAATTTACAGTCTGAATAAAATAATCGTTGCCACACAGTGAGAAGGGTAACGTTACACATAGATTAGACGTTTGGGTCAATCAAAATGTAATTGGTATTATCTATCGCGTGATCGTCGAGATAAACAGAGATAAATACCCGCCATAGATAGCCTGATAGCGTCATCACTGAACTATGGAAGTGAAATGATAATATCTCAGTATTTTCTAGTAAATAAATCGATCAAGAGACAATTAATTATAATTATCTGAATAATTGTATATTTTTAAACGTATTATCTGTCCATAACAGATCAACTGATTGGGGGATTTTTGTCAAAATGGGTGATTAATTTGAAATTTCCAACCAAAGA
Organism: Agrotis segetum; assembly: GCA_036375495.1. Classification (NCBI taxonomy): domain Eukaryota; kingdom Metazoa; phylum Arthropoda; class Insecta; order Lepidoptera; family Noctuidae; genus Agrotis; species Agrotis segetum. The sequence goes on along the minus strand of JAQSVV010000531.1, from coordinate 22,558 downwards.
TAAATGAATGATATTGATTTTTGGATAGGCCTACAACATTCCCACAGCTGGGACTTTCCTCTGAGTGGACTGTCATCCACTAAGCTATTGCTAGAAATAATACTATTACTACCAAATAGCACTCAGTTTTCGCGGTAAACACAACCGGGTGCTGTTTGGTTAAAGTGGTATGAATCAGTCACTCGATAGCGCATTTTCGATAACCAATCAAATCGATTAACAATGGAAAGATATTCATATTTTACCATGGCAATGGTTCGAATCTTGTAAAATGACGTCAATGGAACGTCTACCCTAAAAGGTTGACGGCAAATTAACCTTGAAAAGTACGGTATTGCAAGGGACCTTGATTTTCATGACGTATAGAGGGCTCGTCTCACATTGCCTTTATTTCCAGTGGTAGGGGACAATCAACTCAGCCTTATCACACTCCACACATGGGCGTAGACCTCTAGCAAGTTAAGCCATCATTATCAACCGGGTATCACCCTCCATTGCGAATGTACTCACACTTTATGGCGGCCCAACACTACCCGCCATTTAAACACATTCGCAAGAGCCGAGTCACTTGTGCTTTTAATTTTATCTGCCTATTCCTTACCTATGCTAGGCTTTCAGTCTATCCGGACATTACTGACTACCAGTATTCAGTCATTTTGCATATGAGAGTCCATTATGGACAAGTAAAGTTTATGTCCTCTAGTAATTATCAGAAATGTATGAATTCTTACCTCAATAGGCGTCGCTCGTTTGGTGTCACCAATTTTTTGGTATCGCTCTTTAAGTGTATCAGCTTTTAAACCCTGCCAGGGTAAGGAACCACGTAAAAAATACATAAACATATGCCCAAGAGCCTCTAGGTCGTCGCGTCTAGATTGTTCTGAAAAAATACAAACAGACATGTTTAATATGAATTATTGTATGAAGTTGCATGTTGAATACAAATTAGAGCATGTTCTACGAACTATTTGAATGTACAGAATGTACTATGCGATGTTTAAATGTCATTAAACTTTTCCAAGGTTAAAAGGGTGATTTACACATCCTTGTATCTATCTATTTATAATAATACGGGTTCTACTCAGTCATATTTTTCCACTACTAAGACAGAGACTTCCTGCTCTTTGGAAGGAAGTAGGCTGTAAATGCTGTGGTCCACCAGGCTCAGTGCAAATTGGCGGGTACCACATATTATGTCTTCGAATGTACATAAGGTTCTAAGACAAGCCGATTTCCAAACAATATAAATTAATACATTACCTTTTCCTAAATGTGTGTTTATTGACATGTATCTCGCAGTCCCGGTAAGTGACTTGTGTTCCCGATATGGAATATGTTTGTTTGTCTCTAAGTCTATATATTCTTTGGCCAAACCAAAATCTGAAATGAAAGACAGACATATCGATTAACTTAATTATTTATCGAGAGAAAAATATAGGTACAAAATATGATCGGACGGCTACACAAAAAGGTGGCTATAAATAATTGCTACAACTGCAAAGACGGCTAAATTCATTGACCTCGTCATGACGTCCATTTTATCAGTTTAAGAATATGAGTATTCAATACATCAACGGCTTGATCGATGACTGTTCAACATTCAGTGTTCATTGTAAGATTTGTAATCGAATCACACGTTTTAAACTTAGTTTACTGACTACTGACATACTTCTGAAAATTGATTCATAAATATTTAAATTCGGGAATATTATACAGGGAAAAATGCGAATGCTATTTAGGGAAAGTGGCAGTCTTAAATAATGCAGGTAGCAAATTTAACTCAAGGACGACTTCATTATTTTTTGCGAATCTGAAGAACAGTTTACTTGGTTTTTTTATGGCTTTTTACAACGTTATTTGAACCGTGTATAGTATGTATAGTACAAATTCCCCACTATGCTAGAACATTTTAATTATTATTTAATTTGGGATGGGTTTGCTCTTGACTCTAGTTTGAGCCACAAGAACGAAGCCTATTCAGTTTAACTCTGAATATATTCGGGTTTTATTCGTTCGGAAACAAAGACGCAGGTAGTAGTATTGATTCCCTATCTTACTTTAGGCTGGATCCGACTTTCCAGTCTATGTAGATGCAGGTGAACAACACTATTTTATATGGAGCAACTGTCTATCTGACCTCCACAACCCAGTCTTATTCCCTATGCATTATACGTAATGTAGGAAAAAATCTGTGCCTAGAATTCATACTAGAACACGAGTAGTAAACCACAGACCTCGTCCTAAGATTATATTACCTCACTATTGTTATATCTCATTACCTAATCATTCTGACATGGTCATGAATGACTTTATCACTTAGTGGAATGTGTCGATGTGTCTAGTAATGCCAGTGTTGGTAGATTATGGGATTTTCCTGTTTTTTGGGGTAAAAATGTTGAAGGGAAAATTTGTGAGGGATTCAAGACATTTTTGGAGATTATTTCACCAATGACTGAAAATCAAGGGACATTTAAAGTTAAATTAGCAATTTGTTACAATTATTTGCGTATTATAACGCCGATTGGGCTATTTTTAACAGAAACGGAAATAAACGAATTACCTTAATATTTCCCTTACATCTTTAAAGGTAAATACATAGACTCAGAATTCGCTACATAACGATACAATTTGTGAGCAAACATAGATATTATGTACCTCGTTCATTTCCCGTTTGCAAAATAAAATAGGGTATATATCACAAAAGGTATCATTTTGGGGAAGAATAAAATGATATTCATTTAATTTTCCCCAAAATTCCGTATGGGGAAAACTCAGAAATTTGATCTAGCAACCGGCGGAACTGTTTTACGTTTATCAATGCGTAATAACATTTATTTTGGTTACTACCCTATCATTACACAAATGAGTCTCGTTGACACTGCCCATTATAATTGGCGTGACTTCTGTATTAACACCGCGGCGTGGGTTTTACCGTCGGCCATCATTATTTTTGTGTGTAATAAAATTCGCTTCAATTTTATGAGGAGTTTTTGAGGTCAAGTCTGGCATTATGGACAAAGTCATTTGATTTTTGGGTGGCTATTGTGTTTGTTTATTACAAATTAAATGTGTTTGAATTATCTTACAGCTTCCACCAACATCGGTAATCCGTCAAGATTGTTAGTATTGCATTGTGTGTGCTTTGTGGCTAGACCAGCATTGTGAAAATAGGGACGTGACGTTAACGTGTGCTCGACATAGGTATCTAACCTAAATGTGATATTTTATCCAATTAAACAGAAACGGCAGGATTATAGACATATAAAACATAATTTTACTTATAACTGATAAAGCACAGAATTCTGAAGAGGGGGACACCTTTATAGAGATTTATACCTATTTATTTAAATTGGCGTGACTTCTGTATTAACACCGCGGCGTGGGTTTTACCGTCGGCCATCATTATTTTTGTGTGTAATAAAATTCGCTTCAATTTTATGAGGAGTTTGAGGTCAAGTCTTGGTAATGGAATTATTTCTTGCAGTTCTAATGGATACAATTATTTATAACCTAGATTTACAGAAGACAGAATTCTGAAGAAGGGGACACCTATAGAGAGATTTACACCTATTTATTTATTTCACCTTAGTATTAGTAGAAATTTATGCAATAGCATTCTGGAAGAAACTGTGGTTTTTAGTCAGAACAAGTCTAACAGTCTCTCCCACACCTATGTCAAGTGGACTCCTTTGATAATTTCCAAACCCAAAGAAAACATATTTTCATTTCTTATCTTTTCAAAATACCAATTCGTGTCTAAATAAGGCCTATTTGATACGTAGACAGCCATTATCTCGAATTATCGTGTTATCAACAATCATAATCACGCTGTGAACGAATTATTATAGTGAATAGTCAACTAGAAAAATATAGTCGTTCCAAGAACTACTAATATTTTAACTAATCACTGCGAATTACGTCTTTACGGTAGCTTTTAGTGAAATTACACACCTAGAAAGGAATTGAAATTTCAATGCCAGAATACCAATAACGTTTCATTAATAAATATATTCAAAAGACTGAGGTTGTGGCGAGGGTGACCAACCTTTTGATTTGTGTTCTATATTGGTACTGAAAAATTTTGCGCATAGCTGTAAATATTTGTGGAATACAGCAATAAACTATTGCATGCATAAGTGGATACTATTTTATATAAAAACTACAGAACGGATTTGTATTAAATTGGTACACAGATATAACCTGGATTAAAACATGACATTTTATACTGAGATTTTCCCGGGAGATGATTACAGAAATCATGCGGGCAATGCCGCAGGCATTAGCAAGTTATCTATATTTTCTATTGAAAATTTTTGCGTGTAGTTATAAAAATTTGGCAGTTCGACCAATGAACAATTGTTTGGATGGTATAATTATGGCAAAAGGACTGAAATTTGTGCTTTTGCTAAAGTAATACTATCCAAATAGATTTTACATTTCGAGCACATTCTCTTCAATAACAAGGAAATAATCGAAGCAATGAACCGGACCAGTAAACAAACGACCGTTGTACGCAAAACTTTCATTTTTAAATACTCATGACTCAATCCGATAATCATGACAGCGTAATTTGAATAATCAATTAAGCGTATAATTACGCCAAACAAAATTATGACAAATATGGTACAGTTGCGTATGTAAACATTGGCATAGGTTCAATTTACTGGTAGAAGCGCGAAAAATTCACTTTTATTATTCAACTAATCGATAAGTTCGCCCTATTTTTTTTTTCTCTGATAGTTATTAAGCAAAATCGTCGTTAATAATAACAGACGAATAGGCTGATTTCTGGATGGGTGACCACCATTCATAGCAAGTTTCCTCCATGCCTCGGAAAGCACGTAAAGCCGGTAGACTGCCATTTGTATATCTTTGACCGTCTTAGTCAGATTTTTTATAGTCTGACAACGAATCTTACCAAAGGATATCGTATTACCCAATTACTGGGATGTAGAGGTCAGATAGGCCGCCGCTTCATGTAAAATAGTGATATTCAGCTGAAACCGGTTCGATTGGGAGCCGACCCTAACAAAAAGCTAAGATTATGAAGTAAAAAAAAAAATCTTCTTTAGTAAATCCGAATCTGAGGTTATTAGTTCACAAAATCATAACTGTGGATTAAAAGAGCTCAAATATATCGGTTTCACGGCCCAATTTTGGTGGAAAAGTTAAATATTTGACACATAACTGTGATACATACAGCTGTAGAAACAGTAAATATTTACTGAGGGGTGAGTCATTGACCTCTTTACAACATTGATGAGTAGTAAAGATTTTTACAGTGCTAGGTATTTTCTTCCTTTTTACTTGAGTGCTAAGGTTTGACCTGATTTGACTTCCTAGTAAAATAACTAAGGTCGAATTCTTTGATCAGTCGTTCAGCAAACCATTTGTTAAAATCCTGAAAACGATTAACAATTGATTAAATACAAAATGGGATTTTAACTAATACTCGTAGTTTGCTTAACTTCTGCTCAAATAACTGGCTCTATTACATATCTGTAACATGAAGCGATTTTCCGTTTCAATTATGAATGGGAAAATCCGTTTCTGGATACAATTTCGCGCTAACAAGATAATAATTAGTCAAACGTGACTTACCAATGATGTGAATGATTTTTTCCCTTTTAGTTGTAGTTCTACCTATTAAAAAATTTTCCGGCTTAACATCTCGGTATATTAGGTGTCTTGTATGAACATACTCGATACGATGTAACTGAAACAGACATAGTAGGGAATTAGTTTATGCCTTCACTTGTCAGTATCAATTGACGTTCGGTATAAATCATTTCATTGAAGGGCAAGGCATTACATAATTGGGTATTGATGCATCAAATCAGTTTAGTGGCAATATGTGGTCATAATGTCAATCGATATTGTAGGGAAATGTTTTTTTTTTCTTCTATATTTGAATGTTTTCGTTTTATTCTTAGCAGTGTTTTCGATTGAAAATGGTTGGTTACGAAAACAGCAGTGTTATTTTACTCTTCAACCAAGTAAGCGCACAGTGAAACCAATTTTTTAGTCATCGTTGTGGGTTCTAAACGAAACACCGTTCGAATTTCAAACGTGATATTTAGAGATTTTTTTTATTGTCTCGATCCTATGTGTATGTGATGTAATTTAAAAAAAAAGATTTCGATAGTGCACTCAGATGAAGCGAGCTCGTAAACGTTACAGAATAGTACAACAACTGACATTAAACATCGAGATTTAATCAATTGATATACGCTTTTCTTGCGAATTATTATGTAGAGCATTTTCGCCAAGTAAAATAAATTTTGCGATACGAATCTACTCGCCCCACTTTTACAATTTTCTCTTACCCCTGGGATCGAGTTACGGGACCGCTTGAAGAGCTCACATTTCATTAAAAGCGTAGGCTCGGGGCATTTCCCTCAAATTGCGAACGATATTGCCAATTTTATATTAATCTCTAAGCTCTAATTCGCCCATTACTGATTTGCTTATCAATGCAAGCGTTTGTTCGTCGCATTGCATCAGTTACGTCACAATAGTCTGCCACTTAAAGCGCTCTCTACAATCATATTTCTTGAACGCTCTTGCAAGTCAGTTCTGCTATTAAGTTCAATGACCAGAAATTGATTTCAACTAAAGTAATGAATAAGAGATTATACGTACGAAAATCTGTAATTTAATTTACGCTCGAGAGTGCAAAATATAAAGAAAAAAGTATAGTGACTTACCAACTGCATAGCGATCATTAATACAGTCTTTAGAGAGAATCGACGGCCGCAGAGATCGAACAGATCCTCCAGCGATGGGCCCAGCAGTTCCATCACCAATGCATTGTATTTACCGCAAGGGCCGAAGTAATACACCTCCGGTATGCCCTCCGCGGTAGACGGCGCTACAGGAGCCACGGGAAGTTAGGGGAGGGGGGGGGGTGGACAGACCGAAGACCATTAAGTACTTACTCACTTTTAAATACACGAGCATTGCTCTCGCACGCACCTGAACGACACAACACTGTAGCCGATATTTACAAATTACATCATCAAACTCCACAGGACACGCGAGAGCATTGCTACGTGTTCATCAAAATACAAGAATATAAATAATAATAAAAAAAATACATTTAGACGGGCCTCAACAACGACCATGATCACGGCGTGCGAACCCTCGGTTGAATGACAACGATTTGAATATCGGTTACGGTGCTGTGTCAAAGAGACAAATCACCTATCTACACGAATTTACACGGGACTTACGAGCTGCATAGCAATCATAAGGACCGTCTTGAGTCTGAATCTCCTGCCGCAATGTACGAACAGGTCCTCGAGCGAGGGCCCTAACAACTCCATGACCATGGCGTTGTAGCGGCCGCCACATGTTCCCAAGTAGTACACTTTCGGTATGCCCTCTGAGTAAATTTCATCAGAGTCAGTTGGGTTATAGTCTACTAAACTACGCTATGATACGACCAAATGGTGTGGATATTGATTCTTTTAATGAGACAATGATTGTATGAGAATAGCCTACTATTTGGTGCCGACAGATATAAGTAATCAAGTAGTCCCGCTACTAATTTCCTTGTATCAGACACAACATAGATAACATTACAATATACATAATACCTACAAGGTTACAATAATATAATGTTCATCAGAACCATTTCGATCATAAAACTAAGGCTACAACTGTGGCAGATATTATTCGTAGGTTAGTCACATCTTTCGTTTTGCAATGACTGTGATTCACCATTTAAAATTGCTGGTAGACCGATATTAACCTTAATCAGTACTATCGCTGTCGGACTCTGTAAAGAATTTTCGTAACATCATGCATCATGTAATTATTCATACAATTAGTGTAAAACTCACCATGCGTGCCTAATAACTTGTAAAATCGGTATTCTAGATGCAATTGTGGAGCCTTTGACTTCATAGGCTCCATCTTAATCGCTACATGTTCATTGTTGTAGAGATTTTTTCCTGCAAGAGAAAATCCAATTTTAGTAAAGTGGTATAATAAACATGACCGAAACAACAAAGAATTACTGGCCGTATTTCGAAAATGTGTTATTTTTCTGACACAGTTACATTCGGACAGTCTTTTGTAAACAGTTTTAAAAATAAAACAACTCGATTTATTCAATACAGCGGGATTTTGAACAGTCTGCTAAATCAAACCATTCCAAAGTTATTGTCAACGTCATCAATTTGAGTTATCACTGTTATCATCGATCATAAAGATCGTCATAGTTTCGTATCAACATAGAATTAGATCTCAATAATCAATATCTTATCTGTGAACAAATTAAATGGAACAACACTGTTGTTATAAAGCTTGAGTGAGGCGGTGACACAGAAATTAAATTAGGTAACGCAAACGATGTTTCCCCGGGTTCGGTAGTAACAAAGTCGGGAGCCGAGACTAATGACATCTTGAAGACTGAAATCCTGATTATGTTCGATACATTAGCCTCCCTTATTCTGCTTCACAAGAATGTATATAAAATAGAGTCTAGTGAAGGACTCGTGCGTGTCGTCAATTTCAACAGAATTAGACAGAAAAAAAAAGCAAGGTGGATTTCGCGATGATGCGATAAGGGTCAAATGCCATCACCGCATGTACTTATTCATTTATTTAATCAGATCAGACATTAAACAATTTGGACTAAAACAAACTCTATATTTTTATTTTTGTCTACTCGAACCAACAATAGATTTCAATACATTTAGCACAAACTTGTTGACAAACAGTAAAGATTTCAATACTGTTTCGAAAAATCTTCGGGAAAAACCAGTAACTATAACAAACGATTTTGCTATTTTGATTTTGATTTTGCGATGCTATTAATTCTAATTGCTCTTTAGATTACCATCGTTACGGTAAAATGTTAAATGGAGGAAACAATTAAATAACCCACACAGGATACTAACCAGGAGTAGCCAGTTACTTTTTATTCGTGGGATTTTTAGCTTGATTAATACCACCGTGAGTGTTACATTTTTAAAAACATAGCTCGGAAAGTAAATAATATATGTATCGGCTTAATCACCTCACGCACGTGTCCGCAATAATGTTATTTTCAGTGACGCGAGGTTGAATCCAATTCTCATCCGCACGCAGCCATATAATCTCCCAGACAACACCCATAATGAAACCTTACTGCCTAGAAAATAAGGCCTACGACCTCACGTGTTGAGCCCTGACATTTCGAAAAGTATATGATTTTCTACGTAACTACTGTTTAAAAGATTTCGTGGCCGTTTTGAAGTGATCATATTGTATGGCACGTGTGAACGGTGGCTGAGGTTCATTTGAAAGAGCGTTTCCGAATACTGACAGCGAAAGAATGAGTCATAAGTCTTCCATTATTACAGAGGTCCTTTGTTACGTTGCTTGCCTTCTACCTGCTGGATGAATATTTTAAGTTTATAGGCTGTGCGAGAAATAATGATATACTGCATAGATAGCATAGCAACAGTCTTGTTTATGATCGACGTACAAAAAAAAAACTTTTCTCAACATTGGATCGATTGATTCCACCTGCTTTGAAATTACAGAATGACAGCATTAATCGGGAGTATAATTTTCGCCTCAATTTCTACGATATATCGCAAAATATTTCCGTAAGTAACAAAACTTACTTACACTTTGCAAACATTAGCTTCGCTTTCTCCGCCAGTAGATAACGGATCTCTAGACACCATCAAAATAAAAATGTTTTTGTATCGCATAAAGTAACATGCAACAATAATATTTATGTATATATGTGTGTACTATGATGGAAAGCTTGCTAGCCTTTCGAATACAGACAGCATTGTGACCTATTTTCCCTCAGCTCTTACAATAGGGACATTTACATTCGATTCACTCTGTTCCCTATCAGTTCAAGATCTTCATGACAATGATAAGTTGACCTCACTAAACTACTTTGCCAATGTCGTTCCAAGATTTGTTTCCACTATCAATGACATTCGCAAACTTATATCGAGCTAGCAATATTGGGTATGAAAAATCTAATTTTCGTAGTCTCCACGCAATCAGTTCAATAAATGAGCAGCTAGGTACTTATTAGGCCTGGCCATCATAAATATCGTATCTTTACGCATGACGAAATTATATACGGAGAAACTGCTACAACAAAATGTGCCGGCTGTAAAATCCAGATGTTTAACTTCCACATAAATCTAACAAACTTTTCGGAAAGAAACTATTACGTATTGCTAAAAATGAGTGCAACTGCGAAAGGAATGTATTTGTTTTCATTATGGCAGTTCTGAAGACAGACGAGGACATTACTGGACTCTTACTTGGAATTGGAACATAGGGTGTGTCTGAAATAGTTACTATTAATAGCTTTACATATTTTAGTAAGCGTGCAAGGTCGGCAAGACGCGTTGTTATGAGCATGTCATTGAGTGACTTAAGTACATTAGCCAACGTTAACATGAGCAGGATAATGAAAAAAGTCAATGCTGTCTCCTTCCGAACGTAACTACTTAACTAACAGGATAAGCAACTTCGTTTTTTTGTGGTCCAAACTCTCATCCTATGCGTCATCACTCAACTCAATTTCGAAGGAGAAGAAATCCAATCACTTATGATTCATCGCATTAAAGTTCGCTGATTAGAATCAAGTTGTGAGTTCTTGTTTTTATAATTTGGCGTTAAAAATAGATTGTTTTCCAAACCTAGCGATAGACACGTGCCAATTTAAACGAAAACCCTTTAGATTCTAATCTACCTGAAGGGTTATTCATTGACCGACTAACACAAAAACCCTTCTCGAATCGAGATTAGACATTTTCTGAATAAATATTACATTCAAAACATTTCCATTGAACCCACTCGAGGTATACGCAAACACATCTCGAAAAGGGCAACATTCCCAGAAAGCAGATATCCTTTCCGCAGACGTACTAAATATAGGAAACTCCTTTGTTTGTGGAGCGAAAAGTTTCACATAAACGAAGATTACTGGATGATATCCTCGATATTGAGTCTAAAAGAGGATATCATAAAGGTCAGTGGCCAGACTGTTCTTCAAAGTATGCTTAAAGACACATGTTCACTTACCGAGCCTAAGTTCACCGAAGTTACCGCAGCCGATTTTCTTGCCGACGCGGAAGTTAGGCCCCACCATAAGAACGCCCGAAGACGAGGTGACGGAGTGCCTCGACGTATGCATTGCGCTGCTGCCGCCCACACCACGCCCGCCCACCGCACCGGCTGCGCTGCAATAGTGAAAACACAGGTTTAGATCGATACAGGATAACAAGGAAGATCGGATAAAATTTTGAAGAACTATAATTCTGTTTTGCTCCTACGAATGGGGATTTCTCTTGAAAGCTTTCTGTCTGCCAGAACTTAATGTGAGAAAGAATCCATTAGTAACGGAATTTAAGTCATTTTATTGCCTTTCAGTAATATGGTTGTAAAGTGGTCTTTCAGGAACTTCTTGGGCTTCGCATGACAGCTTAAAACCTTTCTAAAACTAATTTAAAGATGAATCATATTATTCAAAGTGTACCCGGATTCATGGCCAAGACTTATCAGTAAAGTTAGCGATATTAATTGTATAAGCAATTCAATATCGATATTCATTGATTACATTAAACGAACACAATGTTATCTTTTATATGGACACACTTTTACCGTTCAATCCGATATCTTCTTAGGCACTAATTTCAGATAAGTAAGGTATCATTTTCGTGTAAAAAAAATAAGTGTCAGCGTATTGACGATCGATCGATACGATCTCTCCAAAAATCCAATCTATGCCAATATTATAAAGCTGAAAAGTATGTCCGGTTGAACGCGCTAATCTTAGGAACTACTGATACTACATTTATCGAAGAAGGCTATACGCTATATAACATCATGGTACGACAAATGAGAGCCGAGAAACGGGTGAAACCGCGGGGTACGGCTAGTTGACAATAACGCAAAGATTTTCTTCTACAATCTTTTACCACTGTGGCTTGCAATTTCACTGGTCACCAGCTTCAGTTATTTTACGTTATTGCACCTAATGAAAAACTAAAATCCAGAATAATCACGAACATAATAGCAATTCAAGTACCTAAATGGGTAATACTCAAGTTAAACATAATTCAACTTGATCCCCGACCACTGCGCTGGTATTTCAAGAGCTTTTGTCTTGTGCTGACGAATAAGTACCATTATTAAATTAATTTTCAACAAATATGCCCGATACTATTCAAGCAATGAATGACGTAGACATTTGACTGAGTTTAAAGGCTCGTTTCCAGGAAACAGTTTCAAATTGCCTGTTGAATGAATAAGCCGTCGAGTGTTTTAAGAGTTTCAATAAATATATAACAGTGCGATAAAGTATCACGGCTATCTGATAAAACTAATGAATATTAGTTACTGCCGGTGAAGTAATTATAAATTATTAAAACTCATTCTAATTATTATAAGCTACTAGCGGCATTTTACTGAAATGGGTTAGTGGATGCATTAAAATTAGTTTATCACGCGACTAAATACTGAAAGGTACTCGATTTAAAATAGAAACTGTAACAGTTTCTATTAAATCCCCTCTTCCTGTAATACCTATTTAGTGTAAACCAGGAATCGGTTGGAATCCATTGAACGCTAGGCTAATCTGTGGTAGATTATGATGATGACAACAGGGAGATCTTTGCCTCTACCACAGAATATATAATAGTACCTAAAGGCACAGAAGGCTTACTCCCAAAAAGAAAACAAACAAATGTAAAATCTATGCACGAAAGAATAGAGTCCATTTTTACTTGCACCCGCATCACCCACCTACTTTTATAATAGCCTAAACTTCCCGTGCGCAAGCAAAAATGAACTGAATAGTGACGCGCGAGAGTTCATTTTAGTTTATCTGACGCCAACGACATTAAAAGGTTACTGTCGGTCAAGCTCAATAGGGTTGCGACTCGCGAGTTTGGGCACAGTTAGGTAGGAATACGTATTTTATGCATTGTTTGATTACATATATGTTTATGTTAATTAATATTAACATAAATATATATCACTCCTCATTACCTCCTTATAAATTAACTTATAAATCTAACAAACCTGCGGTCTTTGTTTACATCAAATATCAAAAATTTTAAGACGTTGTCAGAAACAAAAAGATTAGTTCCGTTTCAATCCGTTCTGGCCAAGCTGTAGTCACTTCATAACTTTAAAGATCGATTGTTATCGTTTACGGCAAAATAGGTAACTAGTCCTTATCATTTTCATTTCATTCATTTCATTGTCACAGGGCCCGTGTTGCGTGTCTTTGTAGGTAAGTAGGTAAAAAAGTCGCGAAGAGAATTACGATCGCTGACCTTGAATGCGTAGTGTAGCCATTTTCTGAGTTTGAACGTGTCTAAACAATAACGTAAACATCTTCCTACTTTCTACCGATCATAATTCGACCTACCCGTATTCAGCTTAGGTGAGTGAGAGTGATGTCAGGTTTGATAATCGTCTATTTTATTTATCTTGGTCGTCTTGTAGGCCAAATTTGTAACCTACCTAATCATGCTTAACTGATCATGATTACTAGCCGGTACTTGAATGACATTAATAAGCACGCCACAAGCAGGTAGATAGTTTTTTGATCATTATTAAATATGTACTACATAGATAAATATTCACTTTTTTTCTTACCTTTCGAAATCACGCGGTAGTGTGTGAAACGTGAGGCTCCTATCACTGTCATTATTTAAACAACCAAACGTTATGCAGTATTTTTTTTTTCCTCATCATAATTTTTTTTTTAACTCATGCGTAAATTCAACCAAACACCAAACTTAAATATTATATAAGTAAGCGCGTGCGTAGTGGGCGGCGCGCGGCAACCGACTAAATGTCCACTCCGAAGTGGTTCCCGCCAATGCTTGCAGTTTTATACCTACACTGCTAGCCAGGCCTGCCTCTACATAATCGCTGTGTCAAAAAAAAATAAAGAGTGAATGAATAAAATAGAACAAGAAGCATTCCAAATTTGAAGGATAACGGAGAGTTTACACCTTGAAGTGGAGCAATACAAGCCGGGATTTATGAATCACAGTTCGGAAAGAGAAAATAGAAATCCATGTTGAAAATTAATGTAGGGTAAATACGCTAAATGTCGGCCCCCTTAACTTTCGACTCAATCGAAACTCGGGAAAAATAATATTATTCGCTATGATTGTATTATTGCTTCATTTCCGCATGCGGAATAGTTGCATATGTTTTTTAATATCTTTGGGAAGCCATTGATGTACGTCTTTTCGACGTAGGGGGGGCAGACATTAATATTTTTTAAGAGATTAGGTAGCAAGTTCCAAAGAGCAATTTACATCTTATATTCCCATCCTTTATGATGAGAACAATGATGTCGATCGAGTACGATGGGGACTGATTGTCGTGACGCAATGTGGGATCTTACATATCTTCACCATTTTGTAGCAATTGAATGAAACATCCTTGCATCTTGCTTTTCCGATGACATTATCTTTTACGGAATGCTGCAATGCCTTTATTGGAGTAGACCAGGATTTTTTCTGATGAACAAGTTGTGGCCAAACCAGTCAACAATCAGACGCAAATTTTTTTCGTCAAGAAATTGTAATCTTTTTTTTTTAGTTAATTGAGTGGTCCGCAAGTCTTGACTTCGATTTAGGTTCGTATAAAAAGAAGGATGGAGTCTACCAGAGAGGAAACAGCTTTTGAATTATTTATTTGGCTAAACTAAGTCAAAGCGCTGATGAATAAGGTCCATGAGGGGAAAACGAATTCAAAGGGGAAAATCAAAATTTTAGTGATTCTTTTAATAGGTCATGCAAGAGAAATAAACCTGTTTAGACCTTTATAGTACAGATAATATAAAACAATAGATACTACACAACACGTTGCAATATTTAGTTCTGCAAGCCTACAACAATGCAATAGGAAAATCAGATTTGCATTCATTGTTATGAAATATGTAGGTAATGACAAGAAGATAAAAAATGTAATTTATTTAAAACACTGTTAACATAGAGGTGTTATTTACGGAAAGAAATAATTGAAAGAAACGTGTAGGAATAAGTTTAAAAAATGCAAAGATGGGGAGTTTTGCTTCAGTCTACGAAATACGGCTTTCAACTACACTTCAAAGGTTTTGTTCGGGATTTTGTTATGCCGTTAATTGCGTAATAAGCAGTTCCACATCCCGTGGTTAAGGCTTCAAGTACGCGAAACCGGGTGCTGTACTTAGAGGGCGACATATGGCAAGGCCAACGCCCTTGGCTGCATTCTTTTCATAAAATGTTACTACTGAAAAGCCTCAATGTTAAACGTAAGGGGATCTGCCGATCGTATAAGGCAGGTTGATTTTGCCGTGCAATAAAAGCGCTATTCCTAAGGCAACCGCAGCGGCACGAAGTAAATTATTTTCAAAATGGCGACATTAACACCTGTTGTTGTTTCGATACAGATGGGAACCAGTCGCGTCACTGCAGCGTACCTACGGAGTTTGGACGCTATTGTCGTTGCGGTCGCCATTAGAATTGTTGCCATCTAGGGTCATAGGACTTAATCATCAAATGAGTCCTCCCACACCGGGCAGGGCGGGAGGGACTGACAGACTTGTACTAACTAAAATCCACGGTGTCCTTCAATAGCTCTTTATGTTCCGGGGTCACGGTAATGAAATAAGTCCCGCGACCCCGGCAGGCTTTGGCCCTTTAAGAGGGGGCCCTGTCATTATGCTGACGCTCTTTGAGGCGCGCGTAGAACACGACGCGCCGTCAACCCGGGCATGGTCCATGGTCGGATAGCGAGTGGCCCTTTACTCGCTGTCCGCATGCCCGCGCCTACGGTGGCCGGAGAAGGGTCATAGGACTTACTGTACATATCCCGTATGCCCCATCAGCTGCTGTTCTTATGTATCACATCACAATAATTACTCGCGATTTAAATTGTCATAATTTGTACACATGGATGAACCTTTCATAATACCTACAATGTCAATTGAATAATAATAAATTGTAATTGCAGAACAAAAGCATACATACAATATCGCACTTTATTTCAGCTAGGTATTGAGGAAATAGGATGGAGGAATGTATGAGTACATAATATGAAATATAAAATGAATTGTGTGGGTAGATAGGGGTTACAACTTTAATTAGGTGCTTCCCAAGTTAATATTTTTTCACGTCAGTATCTACTCGTATTAACAAGGAAAACATGTACAATGTTTACAAATAAAATGCAATTTTTTTAATGAAGTATCTATTGTTTTTTTATTTTAAAATGCGACTGTTAATCTAGTCTAGGTCAAAGGTGACAAAGACAAAGTCGACGATGGAACGAGCGTACCCAGAAAAGCCTGTTCCCTCTTAACTTTGAAGAGATATGATAAACAATACAAGAGAAACTAGTTTACAACCAACATCCTCAAGATTTGGTACTCACGAACAGTCAAAAAACAAATGGACCAACAAACTATGTGTATGCTCACTGGGCACCGTCCATTTAAAAAATCTGTCCAACACTGCAGTTGGCTATACATGGGGATGGGCTGCCGTAACGCGGACGAAACGGCAACCATGTAATCTTGGAACACGAGGTTGTTGAATATGAATGAATGGGCACAGCTCGAAAGTCCAAGGCCGCCCCAAGTAGTCTGTGAACGTCCCAAGACACTTCTGAGCTTCTAGAAGAGAGAGCTGAGTTGGCTCATTCAGCCAACCATTCCACTTTACACATAATGGATCGCAATAGTAAAGATGCGGAAAAGAGAGCCCTCAATAATACAAAAATACAAGAGATGCTGGCTTTAGATGAATCTAGCACAACAAAGGTCAAGGTATCTAATACTGTGCCAAAAAAAATCACCTTGTGACTTGAACTAGTTGACAATAACTAGAAAAAAATGCACTAATACCTATCCAGTCAAACAAATCTTAGTTAACTGACTGAAGAAGCTCACCAATTCTAAGCTCTTTAGAGAAATGTACTTGAGGAGTTAAATACTTAATCTGAGTCATAATCCTGTTAGTTTTTCACATGTTACAGGTTTATGTTATTAGTAGTTTGTATGTGTGGAAAAATATGACAACATTTTGCAATGTACAAGAATCTGTATTTGATGATGATGACTTTTTTATCATGGAAATTTGACTGGATGACTGTCAATTTGGTGCCAGAATTTTAAAACTATTAATTTCCAGGATGAATTTATCTTGAAGTCCAGACTGTGGCAGAACTACTAGTTCGACCTTTGTAGATGGTTGGCTGGCTGAATTATAGGAATTTTAGGCCAAATCATCCACAAAGTCAATATTATTAACAGCTTTAATAAGTTACTTTAACAAAAATGTAATTTAAAACTCAGTTAAGTTGAATACTGAATATTAAACAAAAGCAGCCTATAATAAATGCTCCTCCCTGTGAGAGGGAGTGGGATGTATGTGTGTCAGATTCACCATTCCAGTATTTGGTCGATTTGAAGTGTATTTGAAGTTTTTGTTCAAGGACATGCCAATTTTCTCATAATGAATAAAACTACATAGAGTAATGCACCAGCATGCATAGTGTGACCAATTCTATCTCTATTCTACCAATAATAGACAAAGTTATTTCATCATTATTTCTACACAATTTGAAGGTTTTTTTGCATGGATATGACATAATCCGTACACCATTGCCATGCTAAAACGGTGAAAATAGTTTTGAATTATGTCATTTTGTCTTTTTTTCTGATGAAAAACCTGATTCCACAACACCATGCTACATGTGCTGGCTGGGTTTGAAACCACTGGGCCACCACAGCTCTGATGACTTCAGAATGTATTTTAAAATTATACGAGTTTACTTAAAGCCTTTAAATGTATGTTCATGTTGTGAGGTATTTTGTAGTTACCATAGTGCAAACAAAATTAAAGATCAATCTTACCAATGTTTAATTTTAAATGATAACAATTAATTATCTGGTTCTAAGTGATTAGTAAATAACATGCATAATTATAAGCCATTATGCAGATTATAAGTTAGATAGATAATACTGGTAGTACCTCTAGTGATTAAAAATAAACATGAATTTTCAAGTAAATAAAATTCTAGTAGTTTGGTAAAAAAACGAAAACGTAAGTATTTCTAATCTCACATTTCTATGAATTTAATTAATGAAGATCAACAATTTAACACAAACAACATTATAACAAATTAATGTAAATATATTTTACCCTCGAAAACCAACAAGATTATATATTACAGCCTTCACAATTTCTGAATATTTTTGCAAACATAATTATAACTAAATCAGTTACATCAAAGTAAATATTAGAGGAAGCAATATTCACTTCCTAAAACTTGAATAATGAATCAATCTACAATTTATAAGATGCTTCATGCGCTACATCTAAATGTACAGCAGCTATAGTGAATCATACCGACCGTTATTGGCATTGAGTCTAAAAGTGAAAGTTACAATGCACTTCCAACCACCGAAAGCATGGAAGGAGACAATTATATAGCTGTGCAAGTCACCATTGGGGAACATGCAGACACTTTTTAATTCAACAATGCATTTTCTATTTAAATTGCTCCATAATTTGCATACTCTATTTATGTCAAACCTGTTTAAAGTTCAGTACAACACTTTGCAGTTTTACTGGGGTGGATTGTATTAAACAAAAGGTAGAAAATCTGGTTATAAATCCAGTGGACAATGCCATAAATATAATGTGTATCTATGTAATAAATCTACCACACAATATTATTTTCTACCAACATATTCTTTTACTTGTTTTACTCAACCAACCATATTATGATTAATTCATCAATACCAATTCATGTGAAAACTAAAGTATTTATACATTTATTCAATTTCCAAAGAAACAAATTACCTAGGTACTTTATTTCATAAATTCAACATTCCTGTATACTCACTATTTCCTATGCATTGTGGCATGTATTTAAATAACAACAATAACAGTCACTTTGAATATTCATATTTAATATAAAAAATATTAGTCACTTTACCGCAGACAGTTTAGTTGTCAATTTTGAGTGACATACAACCAAAGCACTCTGGATTTCTATGGAAAACTGAGTAAGTTGGTCAAGTTAGTTGTTAGTTACGAAATGTCACTGTTTTGACAAAGTTAGTGTAAGAAATAAGCAGTTTTGCACAAAAAGCAGTCTGATATTCTTTACAAGACTTAATTGGAGGTTTTATTGAATCGATTCAGACAATAAACAATGCATAACTGGACACAGATTGTGGCAGTAATGTTTGATAATTTAATGTTTTTATTAAGAACATGTTATCAAGTGTAAGTATTGTGTGAGACATATACCAAGATGTTTACGGTTCATGATTCATCAGCACTGCAGATACTTATGTATTGTGATAGCTAATGTCCATTTACTCTCAGTGACATAATGTATTTTGTTACTTAAGCTGTTCATTTCTTAACAAACAGGTTGTAATCCTTTACAATATTTATTTATAATGCAAATTGGTTTATGTAAGTTTTGACTATGTCTATAACCTATTGAATTTCTCTTGGCATGTGTTCTACTAACCTTGTTTTTGTTCAAAATATTTTAGTTTACAAACATAGAATGTTTACTATAATATTTATTGCAAAAAGGTGAATTTAAAAATGTATTTTATTATCTGCCTCTTCTTCCTGTCTAAAGGTCTGAGATGTTGTTCAGGTGACTAAACCATCTAAGTGAATTTCTTAGAAACTTGATTATTTTCAAAGAGGTTAGATTATTTTCTGGATGGTCCTTACAGCACAACAGAAACTTACTAAGTAGTATTTTATGTAATGTTGACTATTGAGTTTCCTGTAACTAAATCTCCTTTGGTTCTATTTTGAACTACATAACCACAGACTGCTTTGCATGAAGAATTCTAGTTTTAAAGTCTGCACAGTAATTCATAGATAAACAAATGGCTAAATTAGATGATAACTTAAAAATCCTATTAATTTGCTCAATTATTAGAAAAACATGCAACTGAATTACAAAAACTCTGCATGTTTACAATCACATAGTCCATCAGATCGTTGACTTAGTAAATAGCAATTCAGTTTTTGCTGTTAATTCACTTTAAAAAAGACTTGATCACTTAAGCCTTATTTTCTATCCCATAAGTACTTAAAAAGATAGCAAATTATCTTTTTAAGGTTATATGGCATTATATTGTGTGAAAATTATCTTTTCTACTTTGTGAGTCATCACTTTTATTGACTGAGTAAATCACCTAATATCTAGTCATACAAATTATTTAGGTTTACATGAACATAAAATTTAAATTAATTGCTTCAAGTATCTACTTGTAGCATGTGAATGAATACCGGCTAACTAGAATTAAAAATGCTTATTCAAAGTAGTTTTTTTTTTTTGCTGGTAGGTGGTCAGGCAAGGGCATTGGCTTTTAGTCTTAATTCATTGAACTGCAACTTTAAATGATGTCGTTTTGGATTTAAAACGAAAGAGTTGTGCAATATGTCAGATATGCCGTGTCCTACACCTCTACATTATGTTTAAGCCCTTTATAGAGCGGTTTGCAAATGAGCCCAACTTAACCTCTATTTCTCACCACAAAAATTATTCCACAGTTTAACTTGCAAGAAGTCTACAAATTAAAAACCATAAATGATCAAAAGAAGATAAGATTTTCTCTATACTACAGTTGTGCATGATTCAAGCATGACACTCACATTATGAATGGAGGTTAGTGGGTTGACCGCTACAGCGTTGACCCATATCATGAAATGTTTGGTTGCTAAATGAGTAAATGATCAGCCTATAATGTTCTCACTGCTAGGATACAGGCCTCCTCTCTGTGAGAAGGAGTGGGCCATAATCCACCACATGGGCCCAGTGCGGGTTGGTACTAAATAGTGTTGTAGCAATACTGTTGCTGGCAACTACTAATTGAAGGATTGTAAATAAAGGTGCTTACGATGCTCTTTTTTCTTCGCTCTGTCGTTCTTTGTCCTTGCTATTATCACGCTTATTCATAATATAAGACTTGTTGTGCAGGCGCAATGCCCAGCACTCTGCTCACTCCCTGTGTCCACGGTCTGTCCAGGCCGCAGCGCAGCCCATGTCACCACAGCTTCCACGACACCAGCCAGCGACGCGTCGCCATAACACAATCCAACACAACAACACTTTTGTCACTACTTTTTAATATTATTATTGCTATTTTTTTCTTCACTGCAATACTATTACCACTGCACTATTATACAATTTATCTCAAAATCATTTTTGTTACACTGCAAACACAATTTAGACGTGAAAACGGAATGTTTCGGCGACACCTGACGAATCGTATCGGAAATGTTAAAATGATAACTGTCCTTTCTCTAGCAGTGTTATTTGATTATTTTATGCGATTTTACTCGGAAAGGGAGCGAGAGTGAATAGAGGTCGCCGTGCCAATGTTATGTTCATTGAAGAGTAACAACAAGCGATGTGGGTGTCCAACTTATTCAAATCACCAAAATCACCACGCACTCACCAAATCTTCTAGGAGATAACGTTAAATGTATAGAGCTAATTAATATTTATTGATAAAAGAAAAGAATGTATCGAAAAAATGTTACAAATTGACAGTTCCTTGTGAGAAGTCAACCCCAATAATTGTCGGTCGGCACAAAACGTTTTGAAATAATTTACAACAAGGATTCTCACTACTGGAGTTCAGAGCACTTTAAGAAACTTAACTGTAAGAAATAGAAGCACAATTCGTGATTTTTAGTTAGCTTTCCGTAGGATTAGTCACAACGTCGCCGAAACATCAAATGGACATTTGTTCTGATAAAAAAGTTTAGGTTTGTAATGGCCACCAATGTTACACTTTTAACACTTCATAAATCGCGGTATATGAAATGTATTCCTAAAAGTTTTAATCTAAATTAATTAATAAACTACGCGTTTACATAAATATATTACCAACTAACGATAAAATTTCTTATTTATAAAATATTTAACTCAAAGAATAGTCACTGATTCGCCATTCGGCGCATGCGCAAACTTGCAGCAATTTGTGTTGTCAGAGTAGTAAATCTTTTTTATTGTTCAAAACCTTTTTTCAAATGATAATTATTATCAAATTCCATTTCATCACATAAAATAAATAGTCTGATCTATAATGTCTCCCTTTAATTTTGATGTCGAATCTATTCACATATTTATTATCAATCCAAAAGTGGTCTTTTACAATATTTTTACTTTGGCAACTAATTATTAAAAATAAAAACAATTTTATTGCGTTCACGAAAAATGGTTTTTGTCGAAAATTAAATGTAAACTTTTGTATATTATTTTACAATTTATTAAATAATTAGAAAATTAGTTTTACATTTTTTGTTAAAATGTTAGACTGTATTCCATTATTTTTTAAACGTCTTATGGTTTTTTGATTGGTCACAATTCTAGAAGCTATGACGTATTACTTAGATTTTATTGGTTGATATTTGACAAGAAACATGTGTGATAATGGCGCCAATTTTGAACAGTGGAATTTCGATATTTAGCGCAGACAGCAATATTCTTATTTATTTCGTCTACGCAGATTAATTATTAATCGTAATCACCG
>JAQSVV010000530.1:0-17504 GCA_036375495.1 Agrotis segetum | reverse complement strand
AGTATTTTTAGCAATTTTGCAGACTTAAAATACATAATTTGGGCGTAATGTTTCCGGCTGCTCCAAACGGAAAACGTCTTTGTTTGCTCGCGGATGCTTATTACGACAGGTCCGGAAAATTCGTTCCGGTATGAAAGCGCTGGACCGTACTTAAGTGGGCCAGCTATTGTACAGGTCGCCAGTACTGCTGCTATTATATATAAAGCGTGTATTGTTTTATTACTGTTATGTATCAACATCGCCAACACGCGTTTATTTAATGGTCCGCCTAATTCGGCAGCCTGCTGTGATTCTTAGGAAAATATACTTGGTTTGAGTGCGGCTCACCATACATGTTTATTTATCCGCTCGAGTAAGCCATATTTGAAACAAAGTGTATACGACGTGTAAAATGCCATGTTTGATGTCAAAGCGTGGGTAAAAGGTAAAAATCCGAGTTCCAGCGAATTTAAAAATGGCTCGTATCGATATATCGGGCGTGAATCTTGTGCATGTATTGGGGGAGGGTGTCTCTTTGTCGTATCGGCTGGCATCAACAAATATAGCCCGGGGTCAGGCGGCACTCGGGGGGCCTTCGGGGCCTCTCCACTCAAGATACCACTCTATAGATTGAAACATTCCACTTGATTAATTTAGAACGAACGCGGAAAGAGATAGCGTGTGCCGAATATGTGCGAGATTTCAAGTCTAGGTGCCGCCTCCGAATCCTGAATGCGTTCATCAAAGACTGAATGTGTTAGTACCCAGATAATTTGGATTTCAATCAATCTGCTGGTTCGAACAGGAAGGATGTGAATCGAATTTGTGCCAAATGCCAAAACAAGTATTCATCAGGCCGGATTGATGTTCTAAAACAAACTGCA
The DNA here is from genome assembly GCA_036375495.1 of Agrotis segetum. Classification (NCBI taxonomy): domain Eukaryota; kingdom Metazoa; phylum Arthropoda; class Insecta; order Lepidoptera; family Noctuidae; genus Agrotis; species Agrotis segetum. The sequence goes on along the minus strand of JAQSVV010000530.1, from coordinate 16,641 downwards.
TTAATTTGGCAGTTCTGTATCACTCGTTCGAGTGTTGGTATAACCAGATAACCTAAATTGCTAACGAAGCCTGAGTGCACACATGACACACTTTCTGTTATAAGAAATAGGTATGCATAACAGATTAAAACTAGCTCAGTATATTGATCGAGTCATTATTCATTCTAGGCGCATGACCGACATATGACAGGCTCGCCCTTCTAACTAGCAACACGATAAAAATGCAAATACAGCCAAAACAACCGACATATTTGCCAATATACAATACAAGAGCGATAAGGGGCAATCAATCAACACTTGATTAATTAGTCTCTTATCAATAAGTGATTACTGAATATGGTAGCTTACACTGAATGAAGTTATTGGCATGTACATTGTGTTCTATTTTATGTTGGGGGCCAATAGATACAGTAGACGAAGTTGAAAATGTATTGGTATTTCGTGATTGAAATGAATTGTCGATTCAATCGGGTGTCAATGTAAGTTCAGCGATGAATAAATGCATTTGAAATGTGCGATTAAGTGTGTATGGTAATAGCATGTTGTTGGTCTGGTCCCAAGTTATCGCTTTCTGGATCGGTGTGCGTGTTCTACGGTGAATGTTAAGGGGAGGTTGTAGTACTTTTAAGATTATTGGTCCGAAAATCTCATCAAATATGAGATATTTAGTAAAAAAATCATTCTAAGTACACAAATTGAACATATTGGTCCGAAAATCTAATTAAATATGAGATTTTTAGTTAAAAAATCATTCTAGGAGACACAAATTGAACATATTCTCAAGTACATGGTGAAGATAGAAACGCATTTCGTAATCATAGGATCAATAAAAAAATTACAATCATGGGACTAAATCGCAATTTTAAATGCGTACTGTGCGTCTGTTGAACACTTGTCTAAAAAAATGACAGATTATGACGTTGAAATAAGGTCCGTTTTGCAGTCACACTTTTTTTAGACAAAGTGTTCAACAGATGTTTAAGTTTTTGTAGTGGGTAATGTTTAGCGATTCCAACTTGAATTTATATGTAAGTTATATCAATAAATACAGCTTTTTATATTAAAGTTAATGTGTAAAACCTATTTCATTATTTCTTTGTTATTTTTCTCCAAGAAACAAAACATAAAATATAGGTTATATCACTCGCATTTAGATGGGGGGTGAGTACGTGCTCTCATACATTTACACACTGTGACTGTACCCATACCATGGGTTATTATTACGATTCTCGATCACCGATATCGACCGCGTTTGGCGCTCTCATTTGGCCCTCTCCAAGGTTGTATGACCTTTAGCCAATGAGAGCGTGTGTGCGTGAGCGTTAGCCAGTGATCAATCACCCCCCGCATACAAATTTACTAGGGTCGTACGTTCGGAAACATTTCGGAAACAGGATGCAAGGCAATTCACTTTATTGCTTTATACATAACCATTTCTTCCTTTATGGATTCCTATTACATAAAGTTATCAGGCATCTGTATGCCTTTTTAAGGGAACACAATGCTTGTATTCCAAGTGGTGTACCATATGGAAAGTATGTTGATAACAGTATTCTTTCCATTAAGTATTTTATACTTACTATGAGCAAACATAAATAATTATACACAGAGCAGTTCCACGATTCAATCAATACATTACAATGTTCTTGCAACCAGTTTAATTGCACTGGTACTAAACTTAATGAATGAGAAGATATTATTTTTAATGTGCACTTAACTCACCCGTGTACTCTTGGAACCTGTTAATCAACACTTTGAAAAAATAAAAATTAACGAAACACATAAAATTCAATTACCGAGTGCAGCACATCAAGTTCAAGGGGACTTCAGTGTTTTCCATAAACATGCCGTGTTTACATGTAATAAAGGCAATCACAGACCAACTCACGGTTTCGTTACGTTTCCCATTAGCATTGATAAACGAAATAATGACAGGTCAGACCGGTCGCTAGTTAAAAATGAAGTTTTTCTGTGACCAGATGCGATCGCGGCACGCATCTGGGACTTGCGCGCGAGCAACATTGCTTTCCCACGGCGCAGTGAAAAACCTGATATACCAAAGATATGGTCGTGCTTTACTATTAACTATTACAATCAGTGAGGAAGTATCGATGATTGTACGCCCACTGAACGATGTGCCTCGAATAAACAGTTACTAATTGGTTCAGGCCAGTCGGAGCCGATGACATCCGATTACACAATCGGATGTTTAAGGACAGATTTATACGAGATTTTATCCAGTTTCAATTATATAGTTACTAATTGGATTAAATGCATCGCTGAGATGTATGTCAACCACAGTTTCGGTGGGAAAGAATGTAGATGCTAATCGAAATATCAATAGACATAAGAAAAAGATTCTATAATACACAATAAGACTGTTGCGTATTAAATATCAGTCGTGTATCGTTAATATATTCATGATATTGAAATTTATGTCCCCAGCTAGTTACTCGGGTGCAGTGATTATAGGAGCTTGTTGGCTGTCATAAAATCATATGCATCGGTAAGATTTATGCTTTCCGCTGAACTTAACGGCATTTTATATTAATATCTTAATTACGTTACGTTCTTGGGACTCTTAAAAGTCTTAATGTGCTCTATCATATGGCAACACCTTGTGTAATTGATTGCATTGTGTGGTGGGAAAAGAACTTTTCGAACGATGTAATAAATATTTGATCATTAAGAAAATTTAATGATCAACCGTTTATTATGTGGGCAAAAGACTTAATCGTATGATTGTACAATAGAGTCGTAAATATTGTATCATAATCATAATAATATATTTGCATGTATGGATGTACGAACAAGTTGTTTGAATGTATTGAAATGGCCGGCCACCTACGGATGGTCAAGCCATTGGTGACAGACTGCGCGTATTGTGTGAGACAGCAGAAAGCTCTCGATTCCACATTAGAAGCACGGGTCACGTCTTAAGGTACATCCAGACGTCACGCGTGCCGCTTCCGGCGAACCGAGCCTGTAATGACACATGTGCTGCGAACACGGCCGGGGGCGGAGCGACCGGAGCGGCCGGAGCGAATGCTAAGCCCACATCGATCCATGCAAATTTAATAGATTTGCCTGCCTCATGTAGGTATAACCTAAATTAATCTGAGGGCTCACCGCGAGATGTTATGTAATGTACGTGCAGTGGGACCTTAACTTGCCATCTGTTGAACATTTTACAGCCGAACAGTGAATGCTGAAAAGGTTTTTCTTGACTCCAAGATTGATAACCTACAGTCATGGTCCTCGTATGACTTGACCAATAAAAAAACAAAACAAGGCCAATAGCATTCATAACAGGAATAAGCCCAGTTGCCTATCAGCGACGGTAAAATCATAGGTACTAAAACTTATCGTCCTAAATTGTTAAACAATTTGCATCATTCGCAAGTCATTCATCCACATTTCGACGAAAACGTAGGGAATATACCTCAGATCATCCCATTTCTTGTTCATTCCCGAAATACTTAACCCTTCTTGTTTGCAAGACTGTTGAAAATTTGAAATAGTGCTCTCCCTCATAGTCTGTCATGCATGTCAGAAGCGTTCATATTAAATAGTTAGTGACCGCAAGCACGCTAGACTTTACAATTACCGTCATTCATCCGCCAAGACTATGTGAACGTTCCATCGATCGGAAACGTTCGGAAGTATTCGGAAAGTTACGTTTATAGTTGCCACTACTAATAGTTTCATGAGGTTTTTGAACGCTATGAAACTGAAAGTGGTAACTATGCGTTATATTAGATTAGATTAGCATAGTTGGCAGCAGCGAAGCTATCTAACATGCCGATTCCTATCGGCTTTACTTACGAAATATAGCAATATAAGTATCAATGATTTTCATTTATCATTAAAAAATATATTTACGAAGCTACATTACTTGTAAAAATAACAATCAAAGAAAATATGTTCACTCTAAAACTAAAATTAACAATCAAAGAAATAATAAACAATTTCAACTCCCGCAAAACAGAAAGGTTTGTAAGCCGCAAGGCAAATCAGGAATCCCGATCATAGTTCCTCTAGTAGCGATCGTGAGCTTGACGCTACATAACACCGCTGAATTAAGGACGCTGGTAAGCCGAATGTCTCCGGCTTATGATAAGGACAGAGATATGAAATGCTTACGCCAGAACGAGATGGAATGATACTGGACTTCGTAATTTGTTTAGATAGTTTTATTTGGATTCACATTAGTTTTGGCCGCTTATATTTTTATAGTTTTGAATACCATTGTTTTACAACTGTCCATTTGTTTTTGATTTTGTATTATTTTTGAAATTGATAAGTTTTGCGTAGTTAGCGCAGTAAAAACATGGTTCGTTCAGTTCAATGATAATGTTTGGTAATGTTCACTGCAAAACAGTGTACGTTAGTTACAAGTTTTCAACTAGATGGCGTTGTGCAATTTCGTCACATTTTTGAATCGCGGTGTTAAGATCTGTAGGCGATTAGTATAAGGTTTTGTGAACATAGAATTTTTCAGAGTTAGGAGTACCAATAATGTTCATTGTTTAATATTTATGATTGTAATTGTAATAATTGGAAAACCGACTACAGAAAAGGTGGACAATGAGATTACTCAAATACTCAATTCGTCCGTACCGTATCCATTGGACGAAGTATCCAGAAAATTAAATATTGCAATGTTTTTGTTTTTTATTCGCGGGATAACTTTGTCGTTTAAGAACCGATTTTGATGATTCTTTTTTTGTTGGAAAGCAGATATTTTAAAGGTGGTCCCATGATAAGAAAATCAGGTTTTGATGATAGAAGACTAGAGAAGTCGAGTGGAACTTTCAAAAATCTTACGGGCGACTAGTGTGTTTGTAAGTTTTTTTCATTAAGGTATTTCAAATAAAGTTCTGGAGTATAATATCTTGATGATGGAGCCGAGAGACATTGAGAGAACTCCTCAACGATTCACAGCAGCTACCTTGTGTTTGAGCTTCATTAATTTGTATTGATGAGAACTTTTCACCTAGACGGGTTGCAATTGTCATTAGGGGTCTGATGACGAAAACGAAGAACAGTTCAGGGAACTCCTGAACGGTTTATAGCAGCTATCTTGTATTTGGACTTAATTAATTTATGGTGATGGGAACTTTGCACCTATATGGGTTATATTATTCGATGCCTCGATACCTGCCATTTGTTCCCATAAAAAATAATTTGGTTTGTTTCAGTAGTTTTTATTTTATGAACATTTTTAGCTTATTATATAAGTACATGGGCGATGTTATAACCGTTGCTACGGATATTACAATTCTAGTGCCCCAAATTGTTGTTGAATGTTTAAACTAAAAAGGCTAAAATTAGCCCAAAGCTATAGTTACTAGAATTCACGTTTTGGTCCGGGTTCCCCTTCAAAATTTTCTGCCCTTCGCCACTGATAGTTGGAGAATCTGGGGAACATCTTAACATTTTGCCGCCAGCGCAGCAGTTACAGTTTTCCGGGCTTGGAGGTATGGGTGCTGTTGTAATTAGAGGCGTCCACAGATATCTTGGAGGCGTCTGAGATGCTTTGTCTAAATTAAGCTAGGGATAGACTTAGACCTACACCTGCGTTTGGCCGCCCTCTTGTCATTAGGTAAGATAGCTTATCTTATTGCTTAGTTTGTTCGTTAAAAGAATTGCATTCTTCAATTCTGCGCCTCGGTTTTGTTCGGACGAAAAAACACAGGTAAATCCCAATACAAAAAAAAAAAAAATGCTTTCAAAAAATGTGTGCCAGTAGAGGAATTGTTGATGTTATTAGAACAAGTATAGATTGGTCGGCGCGTGACGGACAGACAAAGAGATTCCGGAGACGATCGCTCGACTCGCAATAATGAACCACGCCCGAGGCGAGCCCACCCCATTGTCGCCACACGCAGGGTTACATCTCCCCTCTTTGATGTTAACCTCTCAATCGAGCCTATTTAAAACCACTCTTCAAAACAATAATGTTCAACATATTTCAACATTTTACTCTACCCACCAAAATAAGGTTCTTGATCGTGACAACCTTATTTCGTTCTTTAATAAGATTTTTTTACTGTAAACAGTGTTTCTGATGTTCCTAATGCCTGCCCAACAAGCAGAAAATTAAAAAATTACAAACAACCCCAAGGGATTTTGTTTCGAGAAATAATTTTCTGTTCCTTCAAGATTAAGTTCGGGAGTTACACAAAGTTAATGGGTAGGATTAAACACTATGAATAAATTAATGTAGGCTTATGGAACAAATAGCTTTAATCAATGGAGCTATTAAGTTAATTAATGGCATGAGGATGAGGAGGCTTAGGTGAGTCTGTTAGTATAATTTGGTCTGTTTATCTATTATGCACGGCAGTGATTCCTAGGCGTGTGGTTTCTGGGAACGCATTGCGAATGCAGTACGCAAAGCTGTTCTTTTATGTTGGGCACCGCCCGCTGTCGCGCGCCCGGTTCCACGCGATCAAAATTCAACCCGCACATGCAACACGACTCTACATTTTTTTCCCATCTCCTGCGTTCGACAAGTTAACACGTCGATTGGAGGATGTCGAAAAAACTTATACGATGTTCTCGGTAGCGACTAGCGGACACTACGCACCTCGACTGCATATAAACGCTTAGTTAGCACATTTCACAAATTATCGTCTCCATGCTACATCTTTGACAGGCCTGACACATCGTCCGCAATTAGTAGGCTATGATTACATCGTTTATGACGACTTATAAAAGTTAAGCGGCATATTAATGTTTTAGTAGAAGCGTCGCGTGAGCGCCCGCCATCACAATAAATACATTTAATTTTACTATCGCTCATATTTGTGCCTTTATGTAGCGGCATGCATTAACGTGTAAATGAAATTATTACATGGAAGCGAGACCTTTGTTGTTAAATAACTAAAATCACCATTGTGTGAAGACAACAGCTGTCACGAGAGCTATTGAGTTAGTTATGCACGCGCTGATTTTATATTAGTAGTCACAGTGCACTGAAATTATAGTACTGAACGGAAAATTACTGGGCTAGGGAAATTGAATCTGAACATAATTTTGCAGCGATCATCAATTTTGAATGACTGTTCAATGAGAGGCACTAGAGAAGCCATCATGTCTGCCTCTCATTGAACAGTGTTGATTAGAAGGTATTCATTAACAGTCTGCGGGGACGTTGAACGTACGAACATCACAGTGAGCTCTTGATCACACGATTGTAATTGAATCGTGAAAATCAACGTAACGAGCCAACCACAGCTGAAACGTCCAATGATACGCGACGTATTGTCTATGAAAGATTTAATCGCCGCACCTAATGATCGGTTAATAGCGTGCTGTTTGAATGGTGTCACCTTTATATAGCGTACGATGAAATATGCGTTTCGATAGACGCGCTATACATAACCAAATGAGTGTGACTAGATTATGGCCAAACCGCCAATTTATTACCACAAACAGAATATTCGCTTTATTAACGTACAGTTATTGGTAAAGTTTATAATAATGCATCCCTCGGTGAACATTTCGTTATTGTAACTGCTGGATAATAATTCTAAACTTATGACGTACCGCCATATTAAAACCGAATGACGAGTCGGCGTGCTCAAAACGTAATAATACCAAAGCTTTCGGTTGAAGTGAAGGCAGAATTTCGACCGGGATGGTTTAAAATGATATCCATCATTCAGCGGAACTGTGGTGACGCGACGAGAGGAGGCGTGGTCCATAAATACTCCGTGTTCGCTCGACTGGTTATTTCTGTCGTCCTCCATCGACAGGTATGCGTTACGCGTAACAGCTCACACAATAGATTTTTGGCTAGTTTGAAGCGCCAGACATGTTTACCAAACTCGTTAACGCAACCCCTGCAGCCGCAGACATGTTTGAACGCACAACACTAAACGCTAATTCGCCACGCACTCAACGTAAGCTATTTTTGTTCGTCATAAATTTTACAGCGGCTATCGGCTCTGTAGTAACTGTTTAGTCGATGTAAATTTTATGTACGCACACTTTTCCTGTAATTTTTACGACATTGTGGTCAAATTACCGCATTGGATGATGGTATAAAGTTTAATTGTTTCGCTCGAGTCGGATTCGGGGTTCGTTGTAGCTGGTATTATTTTCGTCACGTCGCAATCCTATTTGATGGCTGTTTGTTGGGCTGTATTCGACAAAGGAGTTAGCGTGGTCCTACGGCCGAGTCGTAAGGATTATCCGGATAATGCCCCGCCGTTTCCGACTGATGCCTCTTATCGGCACTCGAAGAAAACCGCGCTTTTCAGTAAATAATATCTCTTCGGTATCATTGTACTATCGACCTTGTTGAGATACGGCCGTTTTCCTGTTTCTGTTTCATTGTCATTCATGTTTTTATCAGCTCATTGTTCAGTTGTTTAGTAGTTGTGTGATAATTATTATCATTGGTGTGTTTATTTATTTATTCCTGGTGCATGTCACTAATGGGCCTACCACACGCACCAGCTTTACCGCAGTTTTACCTGCGCAAGCTTCTCGCATGAAAAATAATACACGGTCGGCAACCACAGATCTAATATCTTTAAACGAGCAATTCTTGTATATTTATTTATTTATATATAATCAGGATCTCAGAAACGGCTCCAAGGATTTTCATGAAAGTTACAGATTAGGGGTTTTTCGGCTCAAGGAATCGATTTATCGATTAAGGTCCCAGGTTCGAGAAAAGCTCGGTTCCCAAGATATAGACATTTCAAAAACCGAGCGAAGCTCGGTCAACCAGATATTATAGATAACACAAGTAACGATCTGTAATCTGTATGAAAACAAAGCGTGCCATTTTTCGACTAACTGTTATGACGTCACAAAAACTATTTAGTCATGGGCAAAACCAAATCGGTTAAAATTACTCCCCTGCTTACGGTGCCCCCCTCATCCCACAGCTCAATTAACAATTTTGATATTAAGACTGACGTCCAACTAACAATAGACCGATTTAGACGAGCGCGAAAATGGCCACTTACGATTTTTGGTCGTAAGCTAGTACGGATTTTTGGCACGAAGTAGTTGCTCTTGCGTTATCTAGGTAAATCTATGTCTGTGTCGGCAACACTGAACACTGAACGCTCAGCCACACACACAGGTAAGTACGCGCATGCTGGGCTTGCGCAGGCAAAACTGTGGTGAAGCTTAAGCGTGTGGTACGCCCATTAGCGCCTCATTTAGCAGCTTAGATTTAGGTTCGCAAATAACGCATACCTACCGACAGATTACTCCTTCATCGCCTAGTAAGCCATAACTCAGATGACTCGTACAAATTGCACGAACCGTAATATTACAACACCTAATATATTTAATGCTTAGATGAACAGAGAAATAAATTATGGAGCACTCGTGTGAAGCACCCCTTTATATCACTACTTAATTTAGTACAGTCACGTGCAAAATAACGTCTTTCCATAACGCGAGATGAGAAATTCCAGCTCTAAGAAAATGCTTAACATCGATGTTATAAAATAATAAATTCTCGACGACTCTTTCTTAGATTAAGTTTGGTTATTCTTTTTGTTTCACATTTTCGTCCGGAAAACCCCACTCGTGATATAAACTACCCTCTTTCCTTATTATATCAAAAGACGCAATTAGCGACTTACAGTGAGTAATCCCCGAGATGTGAGGATTACCGCAATGAAGGTTTTCATTAGAGGGAGGGACGGCTGAAATAAAAAGAGATGTAATTTCCTTCTCATGTCGAAACCGCGTTAATACGATTGAGGGTCGTTGAAATCCTTTTTGCCCATCAAATTAGTCTAGCACGTACTACGGGTTCTCGATTAAAGATATCATTAGCGACATTTGAGTGTATCTGAGTGTACTAAGTATTCAAAAGGTCATTTAGAAGGATGAATGGTGGAAAAGCATCCGTGAGTAAACAAATGAGGGTAAATAAATCAATCGTCACGCTATACAATGCAACGAGTTTATGATTTTTTTGTTGTTTTACGTGGTAATATCATCAAATGGTTCTCCCACCCCGAGCAGGGCGGAAGGGACTTTTTTTTTTTTTTTTGGGACAAACCCACCACACTATGTCCCAAACCACTGCAACTCCTGAAATCCAGAATCAACAGTGGCAACCACCAGAAAAGCGCCGAGACAATGAAGGGGCGGAAGGGACTGTCAGACTTGTACTGGCTAAAATCCACGGTGTCCTCAATACATGGTAATGAGATAAGTCACTTCGGCCCTCTAGAGGGGGGCCCCGTCATCATGCTGACGCACTTTGAGGCGCGCGTGGAACACAACGCGCCGTCGACCCGGGCATGGTCCATTGTCGGACAGCGAGTTGCCCTTTACTTGCCGCTCACGAGTTTATGGTACTGGAAGTTCACGAGTATGTCTGGTAGTGGTTCGTTTGGCTACTGTCGGATCCGCTTGTAGGGATTAGCAGATTATGTTTACCTTAAATATAAAGCTGGTAACTGCCTTTGCGTTAGAGGTAGGCTTTCCAGATGTGTCTCTGTTGATTTTGATTTTATACATACAAGCTGAGCCTTCTCCTTAATAAAGGAAACTTTTCAAGGGTAGAGAGGTTATTAAAGGCTTTTAACGGAATCATAAATGAGGGATTATATTCTTGGGAGTTTGTTCATGTAGCAATTTGTGTACATATCTCCGTTTGTAAGGGACAATGGACCCGATTATATTATATCAAGAGTATGAATACTAGCAAATTATAACGCCTATAACATATCCATTCAGGCGTTCGTCGCCGACACAATAGATCGTTACAGAAGAGCGACGACACTTCCGTATGTATATAACACGCTTTTAATATAACATCCTCCATTATTCTTTTTCCGAATGTTTGTCTAGCGCAGCTGTCGACATCGCCAGTGAGTTTTCTTCGACAAGGAAACTCGCTTTGTTTCCTAAGCGTTGACAAACTACTTAATCCACTTGAATATATATTTACATATGTCTAAACAAGTCTTCAATTTTGGTAGTAGTTGTTGGTATCCTTTTCAGAAAAGTATACAAAGCAAAAAGCATTTTATTCTCCCAACAACTGTGCAGATAGGAGTGGTTTACTGGCTCGCTTCTGCATACGAAAGAAGAAAATTGAAAACAAAGTTTGTTGGTTTCGCAATCCAACACGCGTGGAAAAATGGTATAACAAGCAAAGTAGCAATATAGCTTTTGTTGACTTGCACCATGAGACCGACCCGTTTTTACTAGCTTTGTCTCTCATAGGAAACAAATCTCATTAGTCCTTGTCGCGACTGAAAGACCCGACTTGCGCTTTGATACTTACATTTTCAAACGTAATTATGAAATGACCGCGACACTAATTATTTTTGGATTTCAACGAAGACTGAATGATGATACATGTGGAATGTTTCGCTTTAAGTTAATGCTTACTTCCGTTGTTCTTTGATTTTATTTGTTATTGCAGTTTCCATCAAAGGGAATTCTGATGTAATAGACCAGAATTTAAAAAGATTGAAATAATTCAGTAATAACTGACGAAAGAATGTATTTTATGTTCCTACATTAGTTTTGTGTTGTAATGCTAATTAATCATCCGAATCCGCTTTTCCGAATGAACACGTCCTGTCGCACAGTGTGAATGTAAATGATTATTACGAGTATGTTTGCATTCTCAACGGTGCTGTTCCAAAATATAATATGAAAAATGGCTGTCTATATTATGTTTAAATTATGCATGCCTGACACTAGCCCAAATAGCTTGCCGATGTCATTGTGGATGCCAGTCTTCGGCGTGAATATTTTATTATTAAAAGAAGTCACTGTGAACGCGATGCGCTTGCTAAATCTCTTTAAAAACTAATGGTTCACTGCAAGCTATCTTTAGGTGGTCGTTGCCGTTCGTCGTTGGTCGTATCGATCGACCAGTACCACCGTCATGTTTTTGTTCAATAAATAATGACCGTTCTTCTTTGATTTACGTTAATGCGGGGCACGTTTAAGCTATTTTACGATGATTGGGATGTTCATAAAAAAAAGCATTGTTTAGTCTGCCCGCAGCACACACGATATTGGATTAGAAACAAGATACGTTACATTTTTGTGTCCAGAATTTAGATCGGCAACGAGATAATGTGTAACGGCTGTAATATATTGGGAAGGTTGGCAGTATTGTTGTTTAGCGTTAGCTAATGCAGCGCGTGGCGTGGTCGGGGGCGAGTGGTGTGCTGTTAGCATTCAGTCGGTGAATGAACCGCTGTGTGAGCTCGTTCGCTCGTTCGGTCGCGTGCATGTTCACAGGGAAGTGGCGTATTGCCAATCTGCGCTTGAATATCCTACGGGAGCCGTTATCGTCACACTTTGCCTGTACTACTAGCTAATGGATAATAACATTTGTCAGCGTGTCGCTGCGATGCGCTCAGCGGACGCTGATAGCGCGTCATATTTGTATGAAGAGAACGGAGCTTTAGCCAAGCCACAGGCCAAGCTAAGCAATTTCTTGTTCCCGTAATAACACGATTGAATGAAATGATTGTTTAATTTTTCCCTTTGAATAAAAATAAAGAGATTGTGTTTCGCAATGATTATGTGACTCATTTATTACGCTAAACGATCACTTCGTTCGTCCTCACCACAATACAAATAAAAACTAACGTTTTACTACGTACCTATACATTGATGAAGATTAATACATAATGGTTGTTTATTTTTATTTCAAAATATTCACGATAATGACCGCAAAAATAGTCCTAATGTTGAACGTGAAAATGTGGCTTTTTGCCAGAAAGAAGAAAAACATTTTGAGGGAGATATTATTATTGTGTAGGTAAACATTAGTGGTTTGACGGTAACACTAACATAATAGTTTCTTACGTTTTTGCATAATTGTCACGTTGTAGTACATATTCATGAAAAACCAATTTGCACCTTTAATCATGAATAGGTATAGAATTATTACTTCTAGATCTTGGAGCCATTAGAGCAGCTTGTATGGAAGTTGTTGGCAATTAATTGCTAGGTAATTTACAACAAATTATCTCATAAATAGCCATGAAATTGGAATGACAGTATAATAAACCTCGAGTAATAAACAGAGTTGTATCGACAAGGTGTAGTGTGGCCGCTTGCCAGCCACGACTCTGTATCTTGATTAAACGCACGTTTGCTATAAACCCTCGCTTCGCCGCCAAGCGGTCTGAAGGTAAACCTCTTCCTTCTACGGATAACTACGGTAAACACATGCAAATCGAATTTTTATCCTTGTTGTTTCATTAAACTGGTTCAGTTTAAACGCCATTTACGTGGCGTTACATAACAATGTATCAGTGTTATCTGTATCATGATCCGCATGCATGCGGAGATCGTTAGATGTCAATTACTCGTGATCGTGGCGGGCCTAATACCGATTATCCAATATTATCTAGCTAGCGAAACGTTCGGCGTGCCAACATCGCTTCGGTATTGTTGTTAATCAAAGTAATTTATGCTTCGGTGCTTAACAGGTTAATCTGTTTAATAGAATATGAACGCAATGGAATTATGAATTCAAGGTTAGCAAGATAGAGAGAGGCGTGAGAAATTATTGGAAAGCTAGGGATTCAATTGTGAGGGCTATCGGCTATCGGGAGCAGTGAGCGTGGCCGTGGCGACCTATCTGTGACTTCATGCTTGGTTAAACGCAGCTCTTCAGCGAACATTGTGTTCTGTCGCCCTCACGATTTATATTCAACCAACCAACGTGAAATATCTGCCTCCGTTACCGTTCCAAAATCGACCTTATGAACTCCATCCTCCTAAGGTTCTCCTGTAACTCCAGTCTCGACCTTTTAAGGTAACTTTTACGATGAAGTTGTTACTGAACTATGTTGCAATTTCAATAAAAAACTTTGGCGTACTGAGAGTACTGAGGATCGCGTTTCAACTTTTAACAAAGTACTCCTTATAATTTTGTATGCTAAGGACCCTCAAGAGTTCCTTGAAAATTATAAATGCTTACAGGTACTACAGGAACTACCTGTAAGCACTTATTATTTCTAAGAAACTGGGAACTAAATGAATATGTTGAGATGAATGGAGGAGATAGTTGGGAACATCATACTTCTGCGATAATCATTACATATAGTTTGGACTGTTGCCAAGCGTAATGACTATGACAGTATTTTTTCTCCTTTCTTTACATTATTTTGGCTGTTTAATAATGTTTAGGCTTCTAAGGCGGGGGTGGACTGGTGGAGATCTCGTCTGCTAAAATTGTTTTAAATCGTCACCGTAAGTAAACCTAATTTGGGAGCATACCCAGAATCAAGATGCCCGGTTGACGGCATTAGGCTCGCCTTCTATTACAACCACATTAAACATAACTGGCGTAATTTGGGTATACTAACAAGTATACCATGGACCGGAAGACGCAGCGTAGACAGGTCTCCCACTAGGTGGACCGACAACATCGTGAGGGTCGCGGGCAACCGATGGATGCAAGTGGCGAATTGTCGTTCGGTGTGGCGGTCTAAGGGGAGGTCTATGTTCAGCAGTGGACGTCTTCCGGCTGATGATGATAAAAGAGTATACCTCCACAAAAACCTTCAGGGATTGAAGTCGTTTTTTTTTTCTGTTACTTAACTATCTTCTTCTTTGTTCTCAGATGTGGTCTTCACGCTGACTTCACGGAGCTGACTGCGTGTGTTGGCGGCGAGTTGGACAGGCATGAGGGCTCTGCTGTGCATCGACGGTACTTCTACATCACCCTGTTACGAGAACCTGTGTCCAGGTGAGGTTCCTGATAAATTTCGGGAAGTTTCTAGAAGTATTGACGTTGGATATAGGAGGCTTTTGGCAAATGGCTTCCACGGATGTATTACCACCGTACATATTAAAGCGTTTTGGAGGTTTGCTATCTTCGAATGGATCTTTATAACCAATCAACGACCGAATTGTGTATCTGAGCCTTCAGAATGTTCAATCAGAAGCAACTGTAAAAACAATGGAACGGAATTTGGATTGATTGAATATTAATTACGGGCGTTATAGATCTCTGTTACTTAGGTTACAAGATCATGACTTTGTATGTCTTTGTCTCTGGTATGGTAGACCATTTGCATGGGTTTGGTTTTGCATGTGTTCCTAGACAGCAGTATAAATGATTAGAGGAATAAAATATTGCGGCAGTCCCAAAACTTTTACTTCTTTCTTGGACACCTAGTGTATGGTTAGCCATTAAAACATGATCATACCCAGTCAATTTAATAGACTTAGTTGCTGAACCAGTAAATAGTGTGCAGTTCACTTGATCCTATTCTCATAATTACATTACTGTTGAACACGTAGCCTTAAATTGGATCGCTTCACGGTGCTAGCTTAAACCTGCTAATAATGTACCATATACCCGGTTCAGTTTACTTAATTACACTGTGCTTGCTTATGTGCAGCCTTTAATAGCATATATTTTACTTAGTACGGTGTAATTGCTTTTAATGCAATACTAGTAAATTTTCTGTTAACGTTCTCCTGAGATTTTGTTCTTGTGCAATTCAGCCTATAATGTTTCCACTCCTGTGATACAGGTTTGCTCTCTATGGGAGATTGAGATTATTACCAGTAATTCTCCATCTGGTTGGAACGTTTCTTTTAAAATTGTCTCTGACATGCTACACCATTTTCATCACCGTTTTTTAGAGCAGTTGCAGTTCTCTTCGCTTCTTAATTCTTGCCTCTTCCCGTTATCCGGAGATCCAGTCGCTTTTCGTAATTCTTACATACTCTTCGCTGGTAAGCATCGTCAATCTGTAAGGCCAAGCTTTTGCAAGACCACATTAAAGTTATTAATTTAAGGGGTTCCAAAATTTTGCTCAAAGTTATGTGTCTATCTGGGTTCTGAATTCACTACTTGAACTTGTAAATAAAACTTGAGTCGAATCGTTACCTCAAGGCTTCCATTCCTCTTTCTTTTGTTCTTGATTTTTAGTATATTCGCACAGTTTTTTGATGCGAAAATGTAAGATTGGACCCTAAATGGAAGGAGACGGTGGAATATTTATGTTAAGGACATGAATTCGTAATATTCTTTACTCTTGTGGGCGACTCGAAAATGATTCAATTTGGTTATGATATTCTGTTTGCGGACGTTGACCCTCTTTACTTCATCGTGTTGGTTACAAAAATTTCTCGTGAGCAATAGGTTTTGCAATATGCACTCTCAGTGTTAAGACAGAATTGAAAATCACAAATTCGTCTTCATCAACACATACATTTTCGCCTTCAAAAACAGAAATGGTTTCGGGAACATCAAATTCTAAAACTAAAGGGACCAATTTGTCAATAAATGATTGATTAAAAGCTCCTACATAATAAAGATGTATAGGCAAGTTAAAAGGAAATGACACAGCCCATTAAATGCTAGTTCCCCGTGACTCGTAATTTAGCATGCTTGGTAATAAGCTGTGTTCGAAACCTGTCACCGACCCTTGTCAATATTTTCGCTCGGAAAGCGCTTACGCCGCCGTGGGTCAATATTTTTATTCCTTACGCGTAAAAAAATATAATGATATTTTTGGTAGGCTGAACTAGTTGGGTAGTAGAGTGGATTTAGTAAATTGATTTTGTGCTTTTTTGGTGAGTTGTGTAGGTACCACATTGTCCACAGTAACTAAATAATAATTCTGCCACGTTTATCGGGCGTGGGCACGCCACAAT
>JAQSVV010000528.1:0-13461 GCA_036375495.1 Agrotis segetum | reverse complement strand
CCTCCACGTGCGCCCGTAGACTGGAGTTCCCTCTCGGATACGTTCAGGGGGAAGACCAGTTTTTCGGGCCGGTGCACCCTGGGATGCGGGCAAAAACTCTTCCTTAGGCACTGTGTGCCCAAGTGGTCTCTTTGCCCGTATGCAAATAGCCTGTCGTGTGGATGCTCCAACGCGTGTCCCTCTGATCAGCAGAGGGCACAGCGGCGGAGCGGGCTTGCGGACGGTGAGTGATGGGTAGCTCGCCGTCCGACCAAGGACCAAGCCCGGGTCGGTGGCGCGTCGTGTTTCGCGCCAAATGCCTGCTGGGGTCGCGGGTTTTTTCTTAACCCAGGTTACCGTGGCCCCGGAACATAAAGGGCATAGGAAGGAACACGGGTGGATTTTAGTCAGTAAGAGTCTGACAGTCCCTTCCGCCCCACCCAGGGCGGGAGGACTCATTTGATGATTTTACCACCTAAAAAAAAAAAAAAAAAAAAATGATAATTATCGTGTAGTTAGCCATTTCAATCGTAAATGTGTGATACGAGTACATGGCGGATCATTGATTCTAATTAAGAAATCGATTAAATGTAAAACTAGAAACGACATTGTTGAACTGTCAGTTGAACATACCATTGAGTTGTCCTGTGTTGAGCTTGATAAGCATGTGATAGTATGTGTCTACAGACCCCCAAATTATCAGAATCTACCTATGTTTGATGCTATAATGGAAGATGTTTTAAATAAAATATGTACTAATAGTAAATCTATCATCATCTGTGGTGATTTTAATATTAACTTATTAGAAAATAACTCCAATAGTATTAGATTGTTGAGTCTTTTTAAATCTTTTAATTTGTCACATGTTTTTATGGAACCAACCAGAGTGACAGCTTCTTCTGCCACTTGCTTAGATAATGTCTTTTCTAACTGTGATTACTTACATAAGGAAATTGTTAATAAACTGCCATCTGATCACAGTGGCCAAACAATAACATTTTGCGCCTATACACCTATTCAAAAAACTCAAATAAGGTATAGGCCAATTACAGATAAAAATTTAGTTAACATGAATATTACTATAGCAAGTAAATTATGTGATCCTAGCTTTAATAATATAACTGACCCAAATGAGTTCTACGCTGAGTTTTTTGGAATTTTAAACACAGAATATAATCGTATTTTTCCTCTTAAATCTAAAACTATCTGCACAAAGTTCTTATTTAGTGATTGGGCAACACCAGGTATTCGCAAAAGTAGAAATAAACTCTTTGAACTTTATGGTCTTAAGAGCCATAATATGAATAATATTAGCTTTCATAAGTATGTTGCCAAATATTCAAAAACTTTTAAACGTGTATGTAAAACAGCTAAGGCTCTTTTTATTAGTGGTAAAATTAAATCAGCTGATGATAAAATTAAAACAACCTGGAAAATTATAAATAATGAGACAGGTAGGAATAAACAGCGTAATAACGAATTCAATTTAGAAACTGCGCATGGTCCTTTTTTTTTTTTATTGGGACAAACCCACCACACTATTCCCAACCACTGCAACTCCTGAAAGCCAGAATCAACAGTGGCAACCACCAGAAAAGCGCCGAGACAATTAAGCTCGACGTGTCCCGGAGAATGAATTTACCTGTCTTCGATCCTGCAACGAAATTAATCAGAAAAGAATAGTGGAGGAGTAGGAAAAAATGCGCATGGTCCTATAAACACAGATAGATGTAGCTCAGGAATTTGAAAGGTTTTTCTCGACCATACCTCTTAAGACGACTGAGTCCTTAAATTCGTCACCCGCACTCTCTGCTGCCTTCATCATCATCATCATCATCTCAGCCATAGGACGTCCACTGCTGAACATAGGCCTCCCCTTTTGATTTCCACAGATACCGGTTGGAAGCCTGCTGGTCTGCTGCCTTACTTAGAAATAATGTAAAGGCATGCCCGATGGAGTTTAGGTTTCGGCACACGAACCCCCAAGCTTTGATTAAAGCATTCAAAGATCTTAAAATTAAGTCAACAGAGGATCTCAGGGGAATGTCTGTAAAGGCCTGTAAATCTATAATAGAAACCGTTGCGCCTTATTTAGCTTCAATATTTAATACCAGTGTAGACCAAGGAGTGTTTCCGGATCTTATGAAGCATAGTAAGGTAGCTCCACTTTTCAAATCGGGTGATTGTAAGGAAGCTAACAATTATAAGCCTGTGTCAATATTGCCAGTTTTCAGTAAAGTGTTTGAAAAGTTAGTGCTTGAACAAATGCTATGTCACTTCAATAAAAACTCCATCTTTCATGATCAACAGTTCGGTTTCACCAAAGGTCGTTGTACAACTGACGCCGGTGTTACCCTTTTGAAGAACATTTTTAACTCCTGGGAGGAAGCGCAAGATGCCATAGGAATCTTTTGCGACCTCTCAAAGGCATTCGATTGCGTAAACCATGAAACGCTTTTGCTGAAACTGGAACATTATGGAATTAAAAATACATCTCTGGATTTACTTAAATCATACCTAAGAAATAGACAGGTTAAAGTTCAAGTAAACGGTATAAACTCATTAGGGACTGAAATGACTATGAGCGTGCCTCAAGGTTCTATTTTGGGTCCATTCCTTTTCTTAGTGTATATTAATGATTTACCCCATTTACTAAAAAACCAACCACAGATGGTGTTATTTGCGGATGATACATCGTTAATTTTTAAAATAGATAGACGTGCACAAAATCTAGACACTATAAATGACTGTATTTCTAAGGTTCATAATTGGTTTACTCTAAATAATTTAGTTCTTAATGAAAAGAAAAGAAAATGTATTAGATTCACTTTGCCAAATGTTAGAAGTAGTGATTGCGACATTTTATTGCACGGAGAAAAATTGGATTTAATTGAGCAGACAGTTTTCCTAGGACGATAAATTACAATGGGGCCCCCATATAGCATCTCTAGCGGGGCGACTCAGCTCAGCCGCTTATGCTGTTAGAAAGATAAGACAGTTAACAGATGTTGAAACTGCACGCCTGGTTTACTTTAGCTACTTTCACAGCATAATGTCTTACGGCATTCTACTGTGGGGCTGGGCGGCCGACATTTTTATTTTGCAAAAGAGAGCCATTAGAGCAATTTACAATTTAAATCGTCGCGAATCTCTTAGGGAACTATTTAAAAAGATTAATATAATGACAGTGCCTTGTCAATTTATTTATGAAAATATAATGTACATTAGGAAAAATATTCATCTTTTCAAAAAAAATAGTGACAGGCATAATTTTAATACTAGAAATAAAGATAAAATTGATCAACCATATTGTAGATTGTCAAAGGTACAAAAATCTTTTATGGGGTACTGTGTTAAATGTTACAACAAAATACCTAGTGAGGTCTTAAAACTAAATGAAAGAAAATTTAAAACTTATATCAAAAATACTCTAAGTAAACAAGCTAAATTAGAAGATTATATTCAAGATAAAAATGCTTGGAAACATGCTGGTCCTGCTCCATAGTACAATGTAGTTATGTAGGGCTTGAGCAGAATCAAACTTGGTTGAAATTTTAATGCTCACACACTGCCTTTATTGTATTTTTTAAAAGTTGTAATTGCATTTTTTTATGAAAGTGTGAACACCGTGTACCTTTTAGCTGTATAATTATTGTTTTTTTATCCTTTTTAATGATTTAATAGTCTTGACTTGAGTACATCGCTTTCTTTTTTTTTTTTAATTGTTATTTCATAACATTGTTAAACACTTTTGAAAAAGAGTAAGTATGGAGTTTCTTGCCCATTCTTCTTCATACAACCTACCTTAGCGAATGAGTGTAGAATCAATCCCATCCCTTCCTATTCCCTTTATACATATTTAAAAATCGACGTTCAAAAGTGCCTCAGATGGCCTAATTGGAATAAATGATTTGACTTTGACTTTGACTTTGTTATGCATGCAGGATATGCACGATAGGGTTTTGCATGAAAGTTGAAACCAATGTAAACCCTATCATGTATGGCCTCCATTGCCAATCAACAACCGAATCTTTAAGATGTCCGTCAGAAACAGCCGTACGCGTACGGCTGTTTCTGACGTCAACATCCCGTACGTACGGGATGTTGATTGAATATCAATTTCAAAACAAATAAAGTGCATATGTACCTTAAACTTGTCTACACCCACAGGTGCTGTGGCGTAAGGAATGTTAAAGAAGGTGTATAGATCCTCGGTGGGGTGCTTGCGCCCGCGCACCGGCCCTTGCGCAGTCTTCACTTCCCGCCATTCGTCGTCAGCGAGAACAGCCGTCACACACAACAGTATCACACACGTCCGCCACTCCATCGCTACGATTGTGAACTGACTTACAAATGGATTAATCGTCAAATGTCGTGCTATAAAAAGGGCAACATTATCGTCCCGCATAGAATCGATAGATAATTAAATATACATAAGTATGCATGATTGTGCAGATTCCCGACCACGTACGTTTTTAACACTTTGTATCAATTTAATAAATATTATACTAATTTTTCATAATTACAATGATAATACAGTTGAACAGCTCAAATAAATTTACTTAGCTAAATGTAGCCAATAGCGAAAGCTAAAATTAACTCCTTACTCCTCCTTACTCGAACATTTGTTGAATCTAGGCTAAAGCCATTTCAGCCATCATTAGCATAATCAGCGTTTATTGTTCCCATTGTTGGGACACGGGCTTTTTCTTTATGGAGGGAGTGGGTTGTATGTACACTACTTGCAGGTCCAGTACCTACGCGGCGCGGGTACACACGGCTACACATCAAGCTATACAAAACCAGTTTATCGTAGACTCACTTTGTATGATCATTCCGCGCGTACAACGATCAGCTTATACTGGTTTTGTATAGCTTGATGTGTAGCCGTGTGTACAAATATCACATGACTGCGAATTTACGAGTATTATTGGACGTGTTGATTTTCTAACGATGTTTTCCGCAAACAAACAGACAGGGCGTGACGAACGCGAAGCGATGCGTTTTTGTGTTTTCCATTCTTATCAAATTAAAACGCTCCGGATCGTATTCGTTTCGCCTATCTGTTTGACAATAGCTTAAAGGAAAACATCGTTAGAAAATCAGCAATAGACAATAGCTTTACCGTTTTTGAGAGCAATGGTGATGAAATAAATTGCATTTGATTGATTATTCTTTAGTAGTTTTATTTTAAATAGTTCAAGTAGGAAATTCAGATGACTAACGTAATAGGAACAGTTAGTCAAATTAAGTCTTCGCGACCGTGCGGTATTCAAAAGGAAAATAATAAATGATTGCCACATACCTAACTCATCAATAACGCACGATACAACTTCATTATTATTTTATGCAAAAAGAAACAGGTGTGCGATACGTGTTGATGACCATTTGTTAAGATTGAGATTGGTGAAACATTTATTTAGGACGCACTGCAGTGACGTTTGTAATCAACGCATGATTACAAAGCGAGGTGATATTTGTTCACGACTCTTTGTTTTTGTTTTCCTTTGAATGTTTTTCTTTTATTTTTTGTACATACTACGTGTAACGGTAAATGCGCAAAACCTCTCGTGGGGTAACTCAGCCCATCATCATCATCTGCCTAGCGTTTTCCCAACTATATTGGGGTCAAAAATTTTCATAAGAAAGAAAAATTCAATCCGCGGACAGGATTCGAACCTGCGGCCTTCGGATTCAGTACATCCGACGCTCATTTCCAACCGAGCCACCGAGGATCTTACCTGCCGCGGCGAATTCTTCCTTCCATTTCTAACGTCTCATGGTGACGTATTATTATAGTATACTAGCTGTTGCCAGCGGTTTCACCCGCTACAACTCGAAAATTATCCCACGGGGACATAAAATCGGGATAAAAACTATCCTATGTGTTAATCCAGGTTATAAACTATCTGTGTACCAAATTTTAGCCAAATCCGTTCAGTAGTTTTTGTGTGAAAGAGTAACAAACATCCATACATCCATACTTACAAACTTTCGCCTTTATAATAGTAGTAGGATATTGGGTCGGCTTCCAGTCGAACCAGATTCAGCTGGATATCAGTATTTTACATGGAGCGACTGCCTGTCGGACCTCCACAACCCAGTAACTGGGTAATACGATACCCCATGCCCATGGTAAGACTGATGGTTGTCAGACTTTAGAGGTTCTGACTATAACACGTCGCCTGAGTGCTAGATTGTCCAAATGACCATTGACCAAATTTTTCACTAGACAGGTTTTTAAGGTTATTTTTGTAATGCATGCTTATGCGACCAATTACTAATAATGACTATGTTTATAATGATAAGTGGAATCAAAAACTACTTCTTCAAAATCAAAATATGATATCGTTTCGTTTATTTTTAAGTTTAAAAATGGAGGTTGAACAAAATACCACCACCGAAATTACGAATGTGGACTAGGGATGAGCGTTGAATCAACGAACTAGTTGAATCAACCGTTGATCTCCTGTCAACGTGTTAACGTTAACTGAATATGAATCAACTAGTTGAATTCGTCAACGACGTTTATGAGTTGAACTCGTTCGTTCGTTCGTTCTCGTTAATTCAACGAGAACGAACGAACGAACGAGTGTACAACTAGTTGAATTCGTCAACGACGTTTATGAGTTGAACTCGTTATCTTCAACGTTGAGTTTTATGGTTCGACATTTTTAAAGTCATAGATTGCGAGCGGTTGAATGAGTTGATTTTCGAATTATTTATTTTAAGAATAGTACATAAATATTGGTGGAGTTTGTTTAATTATCCCAATGTATTATTTGAAATGTACTATTTTTTGAGACTCACGAGGTATAGCTTACAGCCCTCTGTGAAAAATGTAATAATAATATTTTCATTTCATACAATTTAAGATGTTAGTTTGTACATAAAACGTTTCCAATACATTTGAATCAAATTGTTTCTTAAATTAAACGCAATCGTTGATTATAAACAGTTTAATGAATCAACGGTTTACGTTGCAAGTTGACAGTTAAATTCGTCAACGAGATGAACACGTTATCTCATTCAACTCGTTGACGAATTTAACTAGTTGATCAACTGGTTGACAAACGTGAATCAACGTTAACGTTTCGTTGACGGAAAAACCGTCAACGACCCATCGCTAATGTGGACTTAGAACAAAACTGCATTGCACTTAGCACAAATTGCAAAATTATCCGTCAGTGCTTTTTTGTTCAAGCTACCACCCGAGCGCTTACGTCATGCCTATAGCGAGCTGTGAGTGGCTATTATAGCTGGAAGTTGACCAAACAAGCACGCAATAACCAAATCGTGGAGGTTGGATTATTAAGCAGGGAATTAATATAATTTCGCTGTGAACAAAACAACTTTTAACTTCAAAAACAGCCCTTTTGTTTGGGAAATTTAACCTTATCGTTAGTGTTATAACATCGATTTTTGTCTGTTGATCATCCTGCATTTATAACTCATTTTTGGTCAAAATGGTCGGTTGAACAATCTAGCACTCAGGCGACGAACAGTAAAGACTGTCAAACTTTACTCAGCCCATACTTATTACTAAACAATTTTTATTCAAAAACAATGTTCTAAGACTTTTGGAAATTCGCAAAAAAAAAAGATTTTTCATGCTGATGAGACCGATCAATTTCTCATTTTGTATGAAAAACCCTTTTGGAACGAAGTTCCTTATTTTTTTTTGCGAGTTTCCATAAGTCTTATAACAAACATTATTCAGTAACATGGGCTGAGTTACCCCATCACGAGAGGTTTTGCGCGTTTACGTTACACGTTGTATATTACTAGTTAGTTTTTAGGGTTCCGTAGTGAACAAGGAACCCTTATAGTTTCGCCAGTGGTAAAATAAAATCTCGTAAAATATTTTTTTTTAGGGTACCTCCAGTACTTACACGTAAAGTGAGGATTTTTTTTTTCTCGCGTACCCCTTAGTGTGGGGTATCATTAAATAGGCCTTTAAAAAATAATGATAGTTTCCATTAACAGTTTTTTGATAAAAAAATTCGTTTGTGAAATATTAAGCTTTAAAGTGCTAAATTTTGCTCGATTCGAGTGTTCCCCCCCTCTACCAGCTAAACGGTTATGTTTGGGGTTGTGAAAAAATTCACAATAGTAGTACATATAACGAAGTTTAAAAGAAAATTATCATGACTAAGTAGGCTTTACAACTTTACGAGTAATAGTCGACCAACTTATAAAATGTACATGATATCATATTTTCTTAAGCAAAATGTATCGGAGACAACTGCAAATGTAAGTTTGTCAACTGTATTTTTACAGCTTTTATAGGTATGTTTTTTGGGGATAGGTAGGTTTTTATCGTCAACTATTTTTAACTAAATTCAAAAAAAGGAGGAGGTTCTAAATTTGTTGTAATCTTTTTTCTTATGTATTTTCCCCAATTTCTCAAAGACTCCTGGACCGATTTTGAAAAATTCAGCGAATCAGTTTAGTTAGTTCGCATAAGTATTTTGATGGGCAACTACGGAACCCTACACTGCTGTGCGTGGCCCGACACGCACTTGGCCGGTTTTTATTTATAGTTTAGATTATAATCCTACTAATTATTATAAAAGTGAAAGTTTGTGAGGATGACGTATGTGTGTATGTAGGTAAGGGCGTGTCCCCATGTCTCCGGCGCGGCGCCGTGTGCCGTGCGGCGGCACGGCGCCGTGCCGAGCTACGGCGCCGCCGCCGGCGCCGCCACCGGCGAGCGGCGCGGCGCCGTGCCGAACCACGGTGCCGCCCGCCGGCGAGCGGCGCCGTCGCCGGCGGGCGGCACGTACCCTATGATCAGCAAGTGTATCCAAAGATAAGAATTACAGTTTTGATTTGATATGGACCGCGAAAGACGTATCCTGTTCCTGTTGCTAGTGTATATGTATGTATGTAGTCATACATTATAATATGTCTACATCAAAAAAAAAATCTATGATAAGAATAAATATGTTCATAATCAAGCCTTATAGTTTAGCAAAAAATAAATCATAACGCCCGCGTCGCGCGAGATCGGTTACTACCGCGCTCAATCGGCTGCGCGAGCGAGAGATCACTACGTGCGCGAGCAGGACGGGAGCTGCCGCGAGCCGCACACCCGCGGGCCACAGTCACAGATCGCTTACGAAAAGCAACCGGTGTTGGCTTTTTTGAGGTTATGTTATTTCGACGTTGCGCGGGCACGCGGGTTTTTAATATCAGTACTTAATTAAACGGTTTGCCTCGTATCGGGTGTGCTGCATCGAGCACCGAGGCCTGGTGTTGTGGACCAAATAGACTAAATTGCACGAGATTCAGTGGAAAGGCGTTGGTGGAAGGCGGCGAGCGGACGAAGGCGTCAAGACCCTGCTGCAGGCCATCGCAAGGTTCACTTATACATACACACTACTCACCCTCAGCAACACAATACTTGCGATTGGTCATCAAACCATATCGGCTCGAAGTAAGGTCAGTAGTATTAGGATATTATTAAGTTGGGCATCGGTAATCATCAACGGGCGCGTACCGCGTCCATTTTGTTCTGACCAGGACAACTGCTTTGTTGGTTACCTACTCATTCATGGGCCCGTGAGTGCCCAGTTGGTCCTGGCGAGAACATATTTTTGGTAGCAGAGCGTGGTTTAACCCACTTTGTAGATTTGGTACATTTGGTACCTACTCACAAATAAATTGTCTAGCCATAATTTCAATTGAAGGTAGGCCGTGATTGAACCACATTCCATTGTACCTAAGAATTAAGTTTGCAATAAACAATAAGAATATTGGTTGTGTGAATAACTTCAAAACTTTGTTATTGTTGCGATATATTGCGTATATATACGGTAAACGTATAATTATTGTAAGTAAATAAATAATTATTTAGTTTTGGTTAAATTAAGTGTTTATTGTGTAGTGGCGTGTATTGAGGTTGGTACTATGGCTCCGTCAGTAACTAGCATATCGCGACAAAAATTGAATCTGAGCTAAGATGGTTTTCATTAGCGGTGACGCTGATTGGTCGACCGGACCGCGAAGATGCGCTGTTGACGCGCGCTCGGCAGGTAGATGAAAGGTATGATTCGGTATTAAAATGCCACGCCGAATATTTAGCGCGTATCGACGACGAAGACCCACCGGTGGAAAAGGATGCTCAGGCGGTAGTGCGGGGTAATGTGGACCAGTGCGGTGAAATGGTGATGAGCATTATTCAAGCGGCAGCCGACATTGAACGGTCGCGAAAAGGCGTCATTCGTGAAAAATGCAGGCCCGGCGGGCGTAGGGATCATGGCGCCATTGCCGCCAGTAAATGTACCAGAATTTGGCGGCGAGTATGCCGATTGGCCGCGATTTCGCGATATCTTTAGTAGTGTTGTGCATTCGCGTACGGACCTCTCGCCCGCGTATAAAATGGCGCAGCTAATGGGTAGGCTCACCGGTGAGCCTCACGACATTTTGACCCACTTGGAAATTACGGACGCTAGTTATGAAACGGCATGGGGCCTATTAATTGACCGATACGATAATCGGCGATTAATTGTTGATGGGCTCATCGACAAAATATTTGGAATCCCGAAGGTTTCTAACGTGCACGAAATAAGGTCGAAAATCTTAAACCCGGTCACGGTAGCGGTTAATACGTTAGATCGACTTAAGTTGTCGTTAAGGGACAATAGGTATATTGTTGTTAACAGGGTTCTACGCAAATTGCCGAGCGAAGTAGTGGCGCGGTTTGAGCAAGCACATGGGGGCGAGTCAACGGATCACCTCCCGAGCTTTGAGAATTTGAGGGTGTTTTTAGAGGGCGAGTGCAGGCGGGCGGATTGCCAAGGGGCAACCACGTCGCACCCTCCCCAGTCAACCCGACGTCCTAGCGGGTCCAAGCCGGTTGATCCCCGTCGGGGGGGACAGAAATACAACGCCCTCCAATCGGAAGTGTGTCCCTTCTGCCGGGAGGGGGGACATGGTCTCACCGCGTGCGCGGATTTTAAAGCGCAGCGGGTGCAAAGGCGCAGAGGGGTGGTCAAGCAGCGCTACTTGTGTTTCCGCTGCTTGGGCACACATTTTGTGCGTGAGTGCAGTAAGACCACCACCTGTCGGACATGCGGGGGGGCCCATCATGAGCTTCTCTGCCTGGCGGAGGCGTACGGGGCCTCGTCGGGAGGTCAAACCCCCCCTAATAGGCCAGCTTCGGGTGGACGGTCACCCCCCCCGTAGGGAAGGGGGGGCATCCAAGAATCAGCGGTCACCCCCCCTCGGGGAGGGGGGTCAACGAGGCATTCGGAGTACCGCCCGACGCCATCGTCTCTTCCGCGGGAGGAGGACCGGCGCCGAGATACGGGCGGGTGCCCGGAGGTAATGCATGGGGAGCCGGGGTATGCGACTTACTCGACCGCGCTGGGGGGCACGCTGCCGCCCGCGAGTCGTTGCATCTCCCCGCCACTCGCAGAGCGCCCACGTTTGAGGGCGCATCCACCGCAGTTTGGAAGGATGCCAGTGGGCTACTTCCGACCGACGAACATGCCACCGATGGGACGTGGGGTGTACTACCCGGGTTGGGACCCATATACGGGCCAGGGGCTCCCTCCTCCTCTGTCGGGAGGAGAGGGAAGTGGCTCCTGCTAGCAATTAGCAGCTTGTTCATCCAGAGTGCCCAACCCGCCAGTGACTGTATTATTACCGACAGCTAAGATCACTGTCTGGGGTACGGATGGACAGGCAGTGCACGTGCGAGCACTTTTGGATTCAGGGGCACAAGGTTGTATTGTGTCTAGCCGTCTAGTGGACAGGTTGGGCCTTACATTAGAGCCATCACGGGATGGCGCAGTAGGTATAGGTGGCAATCGGGTACCTCACCTCAGGGGTCAGACTACTCTCCAGTTTGAAATGGGTGACTCGGCATCGGTCACGCAGGTGACTGCCACCGCGATTGTTTTAGATGAAGTGGTCGGGGTCCTTCCTCAGATACGGTTACCACCGGCGGTAAAAGGGTTGACCAACGGGTTGAAGTTGGCCGATCCCTATTTTGCGATTCCCGGGCGGGTGGACGTCTTGCTTGGAACTGACGTCCTCGGGAAGCTGCTACGGAGCGGCAAGCGGGAGCTACAACCGAACGGGCTGGTGACCATGCGTACCGCGGGAGGATACGCATTATTAGGCCCAGTACGGGGACCACAGGACGCAACAGATTATAGCCAGATATATTATGGCAGCGTTTTATCAGAGGTCCTGCAAAGGTTCTGGGCAACGGAAGAGCCACCCACCGCTTCCAGGACTAGCCCGCTTGATGAGGAGTGCGAGACTAGAATTTCTCAGTTCCAGATCTTAATCTGGAACTTCTTGAATCGTCTCGTGCATCCCATTGTTGTCCAGTCCCCGGGCTCTTAGAATTCGACATCAGACGTTTCAGATATTCAATTTTGACGACCTTATTGCTGCTGGCATAAGCAACAAGACCCGCGTACGAAGTCGCGGGCAGAAGCTAATGAAAAATAAATGAAAAAGTAATTATTTTATAATTTTTTTCAAATATTATACTTCGCTTACGCCTTTATAACTAATTAGTTTATGATTATCATAAGACAAAAAAGTCAACGAGACAAGAGAGTTAAGCGACTTACACCCCGTACTACGAGTATTAGATTATTCATAAAATAGTAGCCAATGGGCCTAAACCACATAACTTAAAAACCATGATGTTTTGGTAATTTATAATTATAGCATTCAATAGCCACACGCTTTAATAGTCTAGGGTAAAAATTTCAATCCTCTACTGCAATAAGTTGATTAGTTTCCTTTTTTTTTTCATTTTAATGTTTTATTTCATTTTTCTAACAAACAGTTTTGCACTATGATAAACTAGCGACCACGACTTTTAATCTTATTTTAGTAGTGTATTTTGACTGAGGAACCGTCGGCAAGTTGTCATGCTCCCTTAGTTGACATTGCTTGCGGTAGCGTCGAGGGTCGGGTTGCCTCCTACCCACTTACATGGCGTGGGGGAGTAGCTGATCTTTGCGTTATACTCGTGAACGGGTGCTGCTTGTGGTGTCTGGTCGACTTGCTGATCTTTGGTTTTGTTATATGTAATTTAATTTAATTTCTTTATGTTGTTTTTTACTATGATGGATGGTCCTAGTTTATCTTTACGTGCCTTCTAGTCACGATTGAGGTGTAATCTCGGATTGATGTATAATGTGAATGTTCTATTAAATTAAATTAAATTGTATAAATCTTGGTTCTTCTAACCGTACAGACAGATGTGTTGCTGGGGAGTTTGTTCCGCCACTTCTTCTTCACAGCCAAACACTAGGAAGTGTCGAAGGGGGGGCGCTTTGGGGGACTGTCTTATGTAAAATTTGACCTTCAAAAAGTGCTGATAAATCAGCCTAATTTGAATAAATGACTTTTGATTTTGATTTTTGATTTTGATTTTGAATATGACACTGGTTTATTTCCAAATAACTGTTTTTACCTGCATCCTTTATTTTTCAAACGTCCATAACTCAG
>JAQSVV010000527.1:0-11314 GCA_036375495.1 Agrotis segetum | reverse complement strand
TATTTATATACTAGCATTTCGCCCGCGACTTCGTCCGCGTTTACTTCGAACTTTGCATCTGTGAATTTCTTCTCCGGCCAAAAATCTTAATCATTATGCAACTAAAATTCTATCGTCCACCAAACAACCCTTTAACCGTCGGTTTTCGCAACATCCCATCTTAATAAGCATCTACGTCTTAAAGACATACCCCAGGGAAAATAAGAGACTCGTAGCACTTGTAGTACCGAAGTTTCATACAAACTATGAAGGTATAAACGACCATTTAAAAAAAAAAAAAAAAAAAATCATCAAATGAGTCCTCCCGCCCAGGGCGAGACAGGAGGGACTGTCAGACTTGTACTGACTAAAATCCACGGTGTACCTTAAATAGCCCTTTATGTACCAGGGTCAGGGTTACCGAGTGAGACAGTCCCGCGATCTCGGCAGGCTCTGGCCCTCTTAGGAGGCCCCGTCCGATTGCTGACAGGACAGCTCCTTGAGGCGCGCGTGGAACGCATCTCGCCGTCGACCCGGGCATGGTCCATGATCAGACGGCGAGTCACCCATTACTCGCCGTCCACATGCCCGCGCCTGCGGTGGCCGGAGATCGTCTTGCGATGTCTCTCGCGGCGCTTGGTTCATGAGGTGGACGCTGTCCTCTCCCTCACGTGTTCAGCCTCCTCCTTTGGAAGCTTGCTGCTTCGTAGAAGGAGGCGACCGCTTCCCATTCCGTCTCGCCCCGCAGCATGAGGACACGGCGGTGATCTGCCCAAGCGGGGCAATCCTGCACCTATGCTCCACCGTATCCTCCGCGCGATCCTCGCAGTGGTGACACCCAGGTGTTTCTTTCTTCCCCATACGACACAGGAACCTCCCGAAACATCCGTGCCCGGTGAGGACCTGCGTCAGTCGGAAGATAAGGACGCTGTGACGCCTCTCCAGCCACTCCTCAAAGAGGGGTCTTACCGCCACGATTGCGGCGTGTCCAAAGCTATAAACTACACCTTCGGGAGAGAATTTCCCGTCAAAATCCTGTCTTAAGAAACACCTACGTGCCAAAAAAACCCTCCTGTGAAACTTTTAAAACTCCTAGTTCTTGCTTGTAGTTATGAAGATTCATACGAACTATTAACCCCAGAAGCATCCTCTTTGGGGTCCAATTTCACCAATTTCAAAACCCCGTCTGAATGAGCATATTCTGTATCCTAAAAATAGCTCCCGCACAAAATTTGAGACTCCCAGCGTTTGTCTTAAGGAAGTTTCATAGAAACTACCAACACCTAAAACAACCCTGTAGGGCTTGATTTATCCAAAACTCGTCTGAGGTAGAACAAAATTTTAAATTAGCCAAAAACAACCCCTTAGGTGTCGAATTTCGCACAACCCCATCTAAGTGAGCACCAAAGTTCTAAAAAACTAAATGCAAAACTTGAAATTCCTAGCACTTATAGTAACGAAAGTTTCATACAAACTATCAACACCAGAAACTACCCCTTAGGGTTCGAATTTCGAATCACCCCGTCATAGATAGTAGTATCTAAGTTCTAAAAAAAAACCCATGAAGAGACTTCTAACACTTCTAGTAACGAAAGTTTAATACAAACTATCAACACCAAAAACAACCCCTTAGGGGCAAATTTCGCAAAACCTCGTCTTAGGTAGCGCGTACAACCTAAAAATAACCCTATTGCAAAATTTGTAACTTCCAGTACTTATGACCTAACTTCCCAAAAACAATCCCATAGAGGTGAAATTTCGCAAAATCCTGTCTTCGTGAGCACCTACGTCCTTAAAAGAAGCCCCATGTAAAATTTGAGACCTCTATCTATCAACACCTAAAACAACACTTTAGGGGTTGAATTTCGAAAAACCCTATTGAGGGTAGTGCGTACGTCTTAAAAACAACCCCCATGAAAAATTTGAGACCCTAGCACGTGTAATAACGAAGTTTCAAACAAACTTTCAACACCAACAACAACACCTTAGGGGTCCAAATTCGAAAAACCCTTTTCTAAAGTAGCACCTACGTCTTAAAAAGTACCCGCATGCAAAGTTTGAAACTCCTAGTACTTGTAGCAAAAAAGTTTCATACAAACTGACAACCCCAAAACCAATCCCTTAGGGGCGTAATATCGCAAAAGCCCTTCTTGGTGAGCACCTACGTCTTTAAAAGAATCCCCATGCAAAAGAGATCTCTATCTATCAACACCTAAAACAACCCCACAGGGGTTGAATTTCGGGAGACCCCGTCTAAGGTAGAGCGTACGTCCTAAAACAAACCCAATGCAAAATTTGAGTTTCCTAGCACTTGTGGTAACGAAAGTTTCATACAAACTACCATCACCAAAAACAACCCCTTAGGGACCGAATTTCGAACAACCCCTGTCGTAAGTAGCACTTACTTCCTAAAAAGAACCGGCATGCAAAATTTTAAACTTCTAGTACTTGTAATAACAAAGTTTCATACAACCTATCAACCCCAAAAATAACCACTTAGAGGCGAAATTTCGCAAAATCCTGTCTTAGTGAGCACCTACGTCCTTAAAAGAAGCCCCATGCAAAATTTGAGACCTCTATCTATCAACACCTAAAACAACCCTTTTGGGGTTGAATTTCGAAAAACCCCGTTGAGGGTAGTGAGTACGTCTTAAAAACAATCCCTATGAAAAATTTGAGACTCCTAGCACGTGTAATAACAAAGTTTCAAACAAACTTTGAACACCAAAAACAACCCCTTAGGGGTCGAATTTCGAAAAACCCTTTTCTAAAGTAGCACCTACGTCTTAAAAAGAACCCGCATGCAAAATTTGAAACTCCTAGTACTTGTAGCAAAAAAGTTTCATACAAACTGTCAACCCCAAAAACAACCCCTTAGGGGCGTAATATCTCAAAATCCTTTCTTAGCGGGTACCTACGTCCTAAAAAGAACCCCTGTGCAAAATTTCGAACCTTTAGCACTGGTAGTTTCCGAGCTTTCGTGTCCTATGAGTGAGTGACCTTTTGCTTTTATATATATAGACTAGTATTTGCGCGTTGCGCGAGCTGCAAGCAGCTCGCGGGGTCGTGTTTTGAAAAGTATTTCTTACTTAGAATTTTTTGCAGTCACCATTTTAGATTTTGATTTTGACCTTACTATCGGCTTGAGCATCCTCGAAAACTATTAAAACGACTCCCATGATGAACAATTCGAAAATGATCGCAGCCGCCATCTGGATTATAATTTTGACTTCACTATCGGCTTTAGCACCCACGAAAAGCATGAAAACGACATCCAAGATGAAAACTTTAAATTTTTTGCAGTCGCCATCTTGGATTTTGATTTTGACCTCACTATCGGCTTTAGCATCTTCGAAAACCATGAAAACGACTTCCATGATGAACATTTCGAAAATTATCGCAACCACCATCTTGGATTTTAATTTTGACCTCACTATCGGCTTTCCTCCTCTTCGCGTCGTATTCTTCATTGCTGAGGGTCGTGATTCCCCCCGACGTGAAGTCACTTTGAGCTTGACGATGCTCCGCCATCTGTTTCTGTCCTCGGCAGAATGAAAAGCATTGTGAAGTTTCGTGTCCAGGGAAGAGCGAATTTGGTCCGACCACCTAAGTTGACTGCGACCCTTCGGGCGCTTGCGAGAAATGGAATCATTGGAGCGGAATGCAGTCCAGGGTCCAGTTCCATACAGATCCTTTCCATTCTACCGAGAAGAAGAACCATTTCACTTTCGTTGGCAGCCAAAAGAGTTGTGTCGTCTGCGTATCGCAAATTAGTCAATTTGGCTCCTCCTACTGTGACTCCGCCTTCCCAGTCTTCAAGAGTTCGTCTCATTATAATTATACTCTCCATATGTGTTAAACAGAATGGGGGACAGTATACAACCCTGTCTAATGCCCTTACAAAAACCAAAAGAATCAGATGTGGTTTTTTCTACCTTCACGACACCTTGGTCGCTCAAGTAAAGTGATTGTATAAGAGCTACGAGATGCTTAGGCACACCGAGTTCTTCTTACACTCGCCACAAGGCTGACCAGACAACACAGTCGAAAGCTTTGCTGTAGTCTATGAAACATAGCATGATGGGCGTATCAAACTCATAAGATTTTTCAATGAGCTGTCTTATGTTTAATATTTGCTCCTGAGTTCCTTTGCCTTTGACAAAGCCTGCCTGCTCCTGAAGAATTTTCCAGTCTAAGAAATTACGGATTCTGTTATTTACGAGTACGATGTGTAGCATCACTTTGCTGGCATGGGATGTAAGGGCTAAAGTCCTGTAATTGTCACATTTTGAGGTGGAACCTTTGTTGTGCAGTGGTATGTGATATGGTATGGTATGGAATAACTGAACTTGCCCAATCGTTCGGCCATTCGCCAGTACACCAAATTCGGTCGCATATTTTGTGAAGGGCAGTTACACCCGGTAAACACATTGCTTGAATAATCTCAGCAGTTAGCTGATCTTGTCCGGGAGCTTTTTGTAAGTCTAAGTCTCAAAGTCATAAATCTGTCGGAAACTGGGTTATACCCCACATGATTGTTCAGTGGGCGGCGGGTTACCCACAGCCCGACTCCGCTGGTGCTTGAGTCTAAAGAACCCGAAAGGTAAAGGGTGTTTCCATTGGAGGTGGTTCGGTGTCCTTGTCCTCTTATGTGAGTTTCGGTCAATCCCAACAACGCTACTTTGTGGTATACAGCTTACATTTCCACAATGTCTAATTTCCCTGGGCACAATAGACCTCGGACGTACCAGGTTGCAATCCGGCGATGTTCACGGATTGAGATCTTGTTGTTTGCTATCGGCTTTAGCATCCTCGAAAACCATGAAAACGATATCCATGATGAAAACTTTGAATTTTTGCAGTCGCCATCTTGGAATTTGATTTTGGCCTCACTATTGGCTTTAGCATCCTCGAAAACCATGAAAACGACTTTCATGATGAATAATTCGAAAACTATCACAGCCGCCATCTTGGATTTTGATTTTGACCTCACTATCGGCTTTAGCATCCTTGAAAACCATGAAATCGACATCCATGATGAAAACTTTGAATTTTTTGCAGTCGCCCTCTTGGATTTTGATTTTGACCTCACTATCTGCTTTAGTATCCTTGAAAACCATGAAATCGACATCCATGATGAAAACTTTGAATTTTTTGCAGTCGCCATCTTGGATTTTGATTTTGACCTCACTATCGGCTTTAGCATCCTTGAAAACCATGAAATCGACATCCATGATGAAAACTTTGAAATTTTTCAGTCGCCATTTTGGAATTTGATTTTGACCTCACTATTGGCTTTAGCATCCTCGAAAACCATGAAATCGACATCCATGATGAAAACTTTGAATTTTTGCAGTCGCCATCTTGGAATTTGATTTTGGCCTCACTATTGGCTTTAGCATCCTCGAAAACCATGAAAACGACTTTCATGATGAATAATTCGAAAACTATCACAGCCGCCATCTTGGATTTTGATTTTGACCTCACTATCGGCTTTAGCATCCATGAAAACCATGAAATCGACATCCATGATGAAAACTTTGAATTTTTTGCAGTCGCCATCTTGGATTTTGATTTTGACCTCACTATCTGCTTTAGCATCCTTGAAAACCATGAAATCGACATCCATGATGAAAACTTTGAATTTTTTGCAGTCGCCATCTTGGATTTTGATTTTGACCTCCCTATCGGCTTTAGCATCCTTGAAAACCATGATATCGACATCCATGATGAAAACTTTGAATTTTTTGCAGTTGCCATCTTGGATTTTGATTTTGACCTCACTATCGGCTTTAGCATCCTCAAAAACCATGAAATTGACTCCATGATGAACAATTCGAAAATTATCGCAGCCGCCAACTTGGATTTTGATTTTGACCTCACTATCGGCTTTAGCATCCTCGAAAACCATGAAAACGACTCCCATGACGAATAATTCGAAAATTATCGCAGCCGCCATCTTGGATTTTGATTTTGACCTCACTATCGGCTTTAGCATCCTTGAAAACCATGAAATCGACATCCATGATGAAAACTTTGAATTTTTTGCAGTCGCCATCTTGGATTTTGATTTTGACCTCACTATCGGCTTTAGCATCCTTGAAAACCATGAAATCGACATCCATGATGAAAACTTTGAATTTTTTGCAGTCGCCATCTTGGATTTTGATTTTGACCTCACTATCGGCTTTAGCATCTTTGAAAACCATGAAATCGACATCCATGATGAAAACTTTGAATTTTTTCAGTCGCCATTTTGGAATTTGATTTTGACCTCACTATCGGCTTTAGCATCTTCGAAAACCTTATAAACAATTCTCATGATGAACAATTCGAAAATTATCGCATTCAACCTTCGTTACGCTGCGGAGGTCGCCGGCTCGCTTCGCTCGCCACCTCCCCCCTTCGCTCCTCTCGGTCTCGCAGGTTCGCTCCACTCAGGATCACCTACCACCGGAAAACTATCGTGACCCTACGCTACGCTTCGCTTTACCGCTACCTAGTTTTTCCGAGATACGATGGTGGGAGGGTTGAAGAGGGGAGAGGGGGGAATTTTGGAAAATGGTTTTGACCAACTCTGGGCCCTTTGATATGAATCTGAAAAAACATATGTTCCAAGTCTCTTCTGAGATCCACCTAAAGGGGGGGGGGGGGGGGAGGGGGCAAAGGGGGGAAACTTTGAAAATTAGTTTTTATTTTTCCAAGCGTCCTCTATACCAATCCATAAAAAGACAAAACACGGGTCTCATAGTTTCTGAAATACGATTGGGGGGGGGGGGAGGCTTGGTACTTTTGCCCTACTAATGAGAGTTGCTTGTCGTCACCGCTGAGTTACGCTTCACCCACTCAACCTTCGTTACGCTACGGAGGTCGCCGGCTCGCTTCGCTCGCCACCTCCCCCCTTCGCTCCACTCGGTCTCGCCGGTTCGCTCCACTCAGGATCTTCCTACCACCGGAAATCTGTCGTGACCTTATCCCTACGCTTCGCTTTACCGCTACCTACCTACCTAATGTTGCAAGTCTGTTAACTTCCGAGATCCGCCTAAAAGGGGGAAAACGGGGTCAAGAGGGGGGGACTTTGAAAAATGGTTTTTACTTTTCCGAGCCTCCTCTATACCAATCCATAAAAAAACAAAACACGGGTCTCATAGTTTCTGAGATACGATTGGGAGGGGGGGGGGGGAGCAAAAAGGGGAGGCTTGGTACTTTTGCTCTACTAATGAGAGTTACTTGTAAGTTTGCTTGTCGTCACCCGCGAGTTACGCTTCACCCGCTCAACCTTCATTGAGCTACGGAGGTCGCCGGCTCGCTTCGCTCGCCACCTCCCCCCTTCGCTCCACTCGGTCTCGCAGGTTCGCTCCACTCAGTACCTACCTACCACCGGAAAGCTATCGTGACCACATCCCTACGCTTCGCTTTACCGCTATGGGGTGAGGGGTGAAGAGGTGGAGAGGGGTGAGTTTCGAAAAATGATTTTGACATACTCTGGACCTCTTGACACGAGTCTGAAAAAAAAATGTTCCAAGTCTTTTTTGAAATCCGCCTAAAGGGGGGGGGGGGAGGGGGGCAAGGGGGATCTTTGATAATGATTTTTACTATTTCGAGCCTCCTCTATACGAATCCGTAAACAAACAAAACACGGGTCTCTTAGTTTCCGAGATACGACGGGGTGAGGGGTGAAGGGGGGGAGAGGGGAGAGTTTTGAAAAATGATTTTGACCAACTATGGGGCCCTTGACATGAATCTGAAAAAAAAACTGTTGCAAGTCTGTTAACTTCCGAGATCCTCCTAAAGGGGGGAGAAGGGGAAAAGGGGAGGGGGGATTCTAAAAAATGATTTTTACGTTTCCGAGCCCCCTCTATACGAATCCGTAAAAAAACAAAACACGGGTCTCTTAGTTTCCGAGATACGATGGGGAGGGGGGAGAGGGGGGGCGAAAAGGGGAGGTTTGGGATTTTTCCCATACTCACGAGAGTGACTTGTATACGAATCTGTCAAAATATACCCACCTCCCCCTTCACCATCTGGGAGAACAATTCTGTCAGTCAGTCAGTCAGTGAGTGGTA
Organism: Agrotis segetum; assembly: GCA_036375495.1. Taxonomy (NCBI): domain Eukaryota; kingdom Metazoa; phylum Arthropoda; class Insecta; order Lepidoptera; family Noctuidae; genus Agrotis; species Agrotis segetum. Next base: position 3,269 of record JAQSVV010000527.1, on the reverse strand, counting down.
ATCGAGCTTTATATAGTATAATAATCATGATCTCGGAAACGGCTCCAAGGATTTTCATGAAAGTTACAGATTAGGGGTTTTTCGGCTCAAGGAATCGATTTAATAAGGTCTCAGGTTCGAGAAAAGCTCGGTTCCCAAGATATAGACATTTTAGAAACCGAGCAAAGCTCGGTCAACCGGATATTAAAATATAATCTACCGTAAAAAATGATTTCGCTTATATTCAAAGTGATAGGAAACTTTTTTTGATGTGTGTTTATGTATGTGTGGTTATCTGTGCCTCACATCACAATTTGACAAATGTGAAATCGTTGGAAGGGTCTTGGTCGTCTGCTGGGTTATAGGTTATACCACATGACTGCATCACACTAAATTGGATACGGCGAGCTCTAATGAAAATTAAGCAGTGAGCTTAAAAAATATGTCATATTAGGTGTCAAATGAAAGGGCCTAGAAAGATATTTATAAATGTATGTAGCACCAACGTGGTTAAAATAAGCATAAGTTCAAAACCTAACTTTTTAGAGCGCGATTTTCCAGACCTCCCGAATTCTGGAAAATCGCGCTCTAAAAAGTTAGTTTTTGAACTTTTTTTTCAATATTATTACAAGGTAAGTCGAAGTACTTACCTTGTAAGTATTTTGTAGGTATTCCAAATAAAGCACAGGGAAATCAATCACTGCATTATTGGGTTTTAGTCACTAAGTATATGATAAACAAACAAACGTTTGTTTAACGCTAGGTAAGTAGTATTTATTGCGATTATTCAAACAAGACCTAATATCAATTAAACTTACAAACTTATACTTACCTAAGTTAGTAATTAATTCATTCTACAAAAAAATATAGCACTATTGCACTGGTCTACCTTCAACATGACCACAAATAGAACATCTTCTTAGATATCGGACTTATTTATTTACCTACTACATGAAATACATAACGTGTTTAGATTTAGATGTAATATACTCGTACTTACACTTACAGAACTGTCATTTATCACACGTTAACCTAAATAAATATTATACCTACTCATTTAAAATTCCAATATGATGTCAGGTAATTCAATGTCCTTGACTTTTGACAGATACATCTTTTTAATATGTAGGTATATTAAAATAGATGTGACCTCTGAATATATTGACATTTTCAGATAAACTTTTACATATGTAGACATTTTGAAAGATTATATACAGCTGTGCATATTTTACATGACCCCTACTCACAGGACTACCCATATAAAATTTATTTAAAAAATAATTTACTGCTACTAAAATAAACAAAATCAATTAAAACAAGTTTAGATTACATATCATGTCCTAATAACATTAAGCCGACCTCATGCTGATTTGCATATATTACCTATAATATGTATATGGGGATCTTCTTTCCACCTTTATTTGACATTGACATAAATTTTTAAAAAACAGGTTCCTTCGATATATAATCGAAAGTGAGTCTCACCCGACAGGTATGCAAAAAAGGAACTTAACACTACAAAATGATTATATTTTTTATAAAATGAAAACGATTCATCTCTGAAGGTCTATACTAGTCTATCCTATTAACATATAAAACCTACCTACTACGTTCGGTTGTAAAATATTGAGTAGAATTATGTCTCTATACACAATTTTAGTGCATACGTATTAAAATTTAAATACTGCTTTTTTATCTTATGAAATGAACATCTTGTCTAAAGATTTTGTAAGTATTTTTGTGTTTGGTTGACGGTAATAGTCCTTATTAGTTTTTTAAAGTTTATTCAATAAAAACATTTGGTTATTTACATATACCAGTCTGTGTTAGCAGTTACAACAACTTATAACGATTCTAGTTAAAACACAATAAATTTTACTCTTTTAAACTTTCAGTGTTGCAATAATTGCGAGCTTATGAAGTTTTGGTCGCTCGTGAGTGTAATTATTTTCGTTTATTCTTGTATTTGTAACTATTACTGACATGACTTCTAATATTACCCTCGTCAGTAGTAGCTGCCCTCGTTTTCACCCCAATGGCGCTGCTTGTTACAGTTAGTCGTAGTCTTATGTTATTTTAGTCTATAGCTTTCCTCAATACATAGACTATCCAACACAAAACTACAAAAGTTGTTTTTAAATCGAACCCGTAGTTCCTAAGATTAGCGTGTTCATACAAACAAATATTTTTTTCAGCTTTATGATAAACTTCTATACAAATATTATAAAGCAATTCTTATATACATAAGAATATTATAATAAGAATATTATTCTTACATACATAAAATATATGCAAAAAGCTCATTTGTAGTGCCAATAAACTCTCACAACAAAAAGAAAAAATTTGCTATTTTCGAAATTTGTTTCTAAAGCCTGTTAAATGTTGGACCTACATAACATACACTTGTCATTTCAGTTGCTTGGAAAGTAAACAACGACTTGGCGTAGGTATAGCTGCATCTCAGACCTTTTTTTTAGCACAACCCAGGGCAGGACAGGACGCTGTCAGACTTGTACTGACTAAAATCCACGGTGTCCTACAATAGCCCTTTACGTTCCGGGCACGATATTCGTTAGTCCCACAACCTGCAATTCAGACCTGCAATAAGTACTTTTGTAGCTAGCATGCTCGCTTCTATTGTAAAATAAAACTTAAATTATTTTTCCCACGTTTTTATATTAAAGGAACAAATTTAAAAAAGAATAAGCAACGTTTTTTCTGTGTTTGGGGTCTCAGGTATACGAATCCAATCTTAATTTTATTGCTAATCCCCTCATTTTGCATACCTTATTCCTAACACACTGGCGCCCCAGATTTTTACAGATGCTCCAGATATTATTTTAGACATCAGACTTTATAAGTCTCTTAATCTGAAAATCTCAACTATTGGGGTCCACAGTTCTTTGTTCCAGATAAGAGTTGTGTACGAACATAATTTCAATCTGATCATCAATTTGCTGTCGATGAATAAACCTGTAACTATTAAAATTGGATATTAAAAATCCCAATCTACTTTCGCTAATTCTCCATTTTTTTACTTAATTAGTTATTTTGCAGTAAGGTTTATTTTTCTTTATTTATTCTCCATTGATACACAAACTGCTAGGTTTGCGGAGAGCAAGTTTCGTGGAATTTCGTACTTGCACTTAAACTTCAGTTTTCAAGTTAAAATTGGTAATAGTTAGTTTTTGAAATCTCTGGAAGATCTGGTTGCCGATGAGAAATCGTCGCCTGCGCACCGCGGTTTGTAATCAAAGAAAATATCAAGTACCTATAATAATTTTTCTTTC